>JAODJU010000046.1:12053281-12069116 GCA_026776725.1 Gnathonemus echidnorhynchus
TGTATGATGGTGCACATGGTGGTATATGGTAGTGTGTGTGGTGGTGTATGATGGTGCACATGGTGGTATATGGTAGTGTGTGTGGTGGTGTATGATGGTGCACATGGTGGTATATGGTAGTATGCGTGGTGATGCACGTGGTAGTAGATGTGGTAGTGAATGTGGTGGTGCAGATGATGCATGTGATTGTGCATGATGGGCCATGTGGTGGCACATGTGATGTGCACTGGTAGCTCTTTCCAGAGGGCAGCAGTGTGAAGGGGGCGTGAGCTGGGCAGCTGGCTGTCCCTGATGATAAACTTATCCCCCTTTGGCAGTGAGAGCAGTAGACTGATTATAGTGTGGAAGATCTGTGCTAATTGCCTTTGAAGCTGTTAGGAGGGTCCTTTGCAGAAGTTTGGGGTCCTGGGCATTTAGGCTAGCCACCCACAACATGATGCATTCAGTCAGGGTGTGGCTGGGTAACCTAACCACAGGGGACCTCGCATTACTGCACACATTGCAAAAAGGGTGTGACTTTGAACGGTGTACCTGTGGGACACAGAGAGCGTTTTTTTCATTCTGCTTATAGCCATCATGTAAACGAAAGCTGTTTCTCAATCAGTTGCTATTGTTGACACTCCAAACTCAACAAGGAGAAATAAACACAGTCTTGACCATATACAAGGCAAGCCTGTACCGACAGGAGATCTCCACACCTGCCAGCGTCTCTATATACCAAGCCAAGTGGGTTTAAATGGCATAGAGTTTGCATAGAGCTGAATGCGAAATGAACTAACACAATAAAGTCTTAAATGACATGTTAGTATACCACACAAAATATAGAATTTATGTGAAAGAATGAAGAGAAAAGTGTTAAAATAGCAGGGTCTATGTGAGAGCAGAAGAATTCTTACAGTACTTAGATTATTGCCAGAAACAGCCTGCGTATTACAATGCCTGCAATATTCATGTTAAAATGTGTTCGGTGTCGCAGCCAGGATTCCTTTGTCAGACGATTGTGGCTAAGTGTCAGCTTTCCAGACAGTTTTATGTGTATTTATTTGCAACGAGCTGGTTAGAACCTGCATAGCATCATATAAACAGCAATACTAATCACTGCATTAGTTACTTTGTTTCAAACCACAATGGAATTCCAGTGTAATTCCAAAATCAAACTGAAAGCAGGACAATTTAATAGTGAAACCGTTGAAAATGATGAATCCTTAATGAAGTGGTGAGTAGTATATTAGTTTGAAATGAGGTGTGCGGGTAGTAATAAGGAAAACAGCTGAGTTTGAGGCCCCTTTCAGAGGCTGTGAAATTGGAGAATGCGGCCTTACTATTTATTCTCACGACAAAGGCGTACTGTCTGCAAGTTCACCCTTTTTCTGTGGTAATGGTAGATTCCAAAATGATTAACAAACGCACACCACGAATATTTCAAAACTACGATGAAGAAACTCATCCAAGGTTTAGTGGCATGGTTGCTTAGGAATGGAAGACATGATCTTTCTGGAGCAGACCTGGTCTGCTATTCTATTTTTAGTAAAGTCTAATCAATATCATTGCAGCTTTCATGGGACATATATAATCATTAAAAATTGGCCCCAGTTCACATTACGAAGGTCTTTGCCCCTCCAAGGAAAAAACTTGCCCAGGACTGGTCTAGAGTCTGTTACGTAGCTCGATACAGAGGCTACTGTTTTGTAGGCCGAGCCATTGTTAAAATAACAAAACAGAGCTTCTCCAAAAGCACCGCTGTGACCTCTAGGTGAATGTGTGTTTATGTGTTGGTGACGGGGATGTCCTGTGAATCTGTATAATCCTGTGTATGGTGTGAAAGCAGAGAGTGCTGGTAGTGTCCTACATAGCCCACTGCAAATCCCAACCCCGGAACCAGGCTTGTTTGCATAAACACTGAAATTCACACAAGGAACTGAAACGTCTAATGCTGGTGACCCTTTCCTTCAACTTTATTTGCTTCGTTTGTCTTCGGATTCAATTTCTCCCCGCACTTACCAAATTAAATACCTTTTAATTGGTCATACTGTTAATTAGTGGGCTATCACTGGATGTTAATTCATAAGAGATCTTAAGGGGTTTTTACTCTTACTAAAACTTAAAAAGAAGCTTGTTTTTTCCAGTGTAGTAACTGTCAGGGGCAAGGAGGTGACCCCTGGTAGGTGGATTTCAAGTCCATGGCACCAGGCTGCACCAATCATCAGGAGCCATCATGAAATCCAGATGGAAGCAGTTTCTTCTACACGTTTTGCAGGCTGGTGCAGTTTGGGGAGAAACCACAGCTACAGAACTCAAGCAGAGAGGTGACAATGAAAACATTGTACTAAAATTAGTACAAAATGTACAGAGAGTCGCTCTGTGTCCCGCATCGATAGAAGAGCTGGATGGATAGACAAAAATGTGGATAAACACACAAAGAAAAGTCTGAGACACCCAGACAGCTGTCGATTTGATTTTGGTTTATTTTCAGTCATGTTCCTGACAATCCCAGCTGCTGAAGCTGCAGCCTGGAACCACTGCGATGGTGTGACAGAGCAAAACGTC
Organism: Gnathonemus echidnorhynchus; assembly: GCA_026776725.1. Taxonomy (NCBI): domain Eukaryota; kingdom Metazoa; phylum Chordata; class Actinopteri; order Osteoglossiformes; family Mormyridae; genus Gnathonemus; species Gnathonemus echidnorhynchus. The sequence continues at coordinate 12,055,829 of JAODJU010000046.1, forward strand.
AAACAAACCTGAGGACTCCAATCTGTACACAGAGCGCAAGCTTTGCTACATGCAGAATGGGCTCATAGGGCAACGACTGCATTGTTTGAGTTCAGCTTAAACTTTGATTAGATGTTCAGAATCACGTCTATCTCTCTGTAGCACCGGAACATCAGATGTAAATAGGTTTCTCATACTACTTCTATAGTATGTTCCTGTTCCTATACAAGATGTCTATAAAATAAACAGAGAAAAATAATTCCTTTTTTTCAAGGTACCCAGATTCCACTACATTCCAGCTTGATCTGTCAGCTACTGTTTAAAGAGGATTTTTTTTTGTGCTTCTTTAATTATAGAGACATATAAAAAGGCTTGTTATTTTATCAATTATTTTTCATACTTGACCAAATATATCCTGCATTCATGTACTTTATTTTAACAAAACAATAATTATGTAATATTTGAAAATTATGACTATTATAATACGAAATCAAAAATCTATGCAAATGTTTTTATAATGCTGTTATAATTTTTTAAATATTTGTTTGTTTGCTTTTGGCCACTTAATTACAACTCCAAACTGGAGTCACTAAGGTGATAAAAAATAATGCCAATCCCTGTTTTTTATTACAAAAAAAAAATCAATTTTAAATGAGGTGTATACATATATATATAATTTAATTAATTAATTTAATTAATGCTAATTTAAATTTTATGTTGTGTTAAATTTATAAAACTGAAATATAACAGAGAAACTCATACAACACTATACTTCATGTTGTTTTGGGCAGGATATATTAACTTCTACCTAAGAGACCAAAAAATGCAATTTCATGATCTTAGCAAGTCAGTGTGCCTCAGGATAAAGCACATTGCATTGCAGGAACGTTGCCTGTTCAGGGCAGTCAGCACAACAGCTGGTGATACATTTTGAAAATATAATTCACCCCATTGTTATGTTCAAAATGTATTTTTATGACAGCACAGAGAGAGTTTACATGCTGCAGACGCAAGTGCTATGCATTAATATGACCATACATTAACTTGTAAGGTAATACACTAACTATACAGTACAAACCAATGCTTTAAGGTACACATCTCTAAAAATATTAAAATATCTTTAAAACTATTAAAAATTTCATGATGGAGGCATATTGAGCAAAGGCTCTTTACAAAAACATTTGTCACACTGTATAACAGGCTACAGACAAGTGCTGGAACATAAACTTACGCAGAATTCGGCTGGTTTGTATTTAAATTCAACCTGCAGTATTGATTATTATGTTGTTTGAAATCTATTTAAACATGAACTTTAAACATTTATGTGTTGTTTACAATTACAAACAGTACCACAAATTAAAAGCGAATCCATTGAATTTCATTGGTTATTGATTTATGCGAAGGAGTTACTTTATTCTATCTTACTTTATTACAACATAAAGCTTTCCACAGAACTGTGTCAATGTGATTTTTTTGAGAAAGTATTAATACAATTTATACTGCGTACTGTGAATATAAAATTGCCTGGTTGCTTGAATATCAGGCCTGGCAAAGTTTATTCCATCACTGAAATTAAACTCATTTTTAAGTTTTTTATTTTATTTTTTTTTTTAAGAAATTTGGAACATGAGCCATATTAAGAATTTTTGCTTTGGAGTCACAATGCAAATCATGGCACTGATTTCCTCTTCTGAGGGCAGATGGATCACTGATTGTTGGCAGGCATTTTGGGGGGGTGGGGGGTGGGCAGTAAAAGGGTACATAAGAGGCCTGACAGAGGAGACATGCTATGGCTACGACAGAATCAGGCTTTTGGTCCTCCTGATGAGCTCCCAATGTAAATAATACTGTACACCAAGCACAGCACAGCACAGCACAGCACAGCACAGCACAGATCCAATATGACTTAACATTAAGGTCCAAAACGTAAAGCAAGGTAACGCAGTTTTGGCCCTGTGTCAGACTTCTGTTAAAGGAGTTAATGGAAGACGCAGCAGGTGAAATACGTAAAATAACTGAAGAAATAAAATGACCATGCCGGAAAGCGGGTGACCAACAGGACTGGGGCTCATCGTGATTTTCTAGTTTGACATATGAACTGGGTTTAGGCAGTATTTCAAGGGGCCCAGCTCACGTCTGCGGCAAAGGCTGCTGGGAGAATCAGGACTGAATCTCCGCCCGCCCTGTTTCGCCTTGAACCCACAAGGTCACTGAAGCTGTAAACACAAACATTTAAAAAAAAAAAGAAAAAAGATCACACATGAGTGAGTGCAATGCCAGTAAGCGCAGGTCCAGTGTGGCAACCCACGAGGAATCATTACCAGCCTGGCAGTCGGACAATTGTATTTAATGGACCTTAATGCTAGAATGCCACGGCAACCCTGAATGAGCCCCATCAGCCCACCATGACTGGAAAGCGCAGGTTGGGAGGGAGGCAGTAAGAAAAACAGGTGAGGGGGGGAATCCTTGAGGTCAGTTACTTTACAAACCAGAGTATAGCATGTGGGGGACATGGAGGCAGGGATGTTTCTAGGCTGGGTTCTGAGGGTGGGGGCAGGCTGAGGGTGATTGAGCAGGTCAAAAATTCCACTTGATGTCAAAGTATTCCGGGACGGACTTCTTCGTCACCAAATCCGCGGTCGGACCTGTGATGTCACCGGAGGATGCTTGTTCTAGCCCCTCCAAACCTGGGAATGCTGGAGAGCAGAGCAGCGCCACATCAGCCTGTTTTCTTTTGAAACTCCAATCAAAAATCACGACACATCACAGCATCACAACGCCGACCAATGTCTTACAAGGGCACTTCCAGCATTATGGATATGACACTTAGACTGATATCGGCAAACAAAGCGCCTCAGAGCATGGACAAGCTATGCACCAACAAGTCAGATTGCATATCTTTATGCACGTAACCTTTTGGGTTGAATATAGACAAATCCTCAATAGTCATATATTAATTTCAACTTTAGAAATACACAGCATTTTACAACGATTATGAATGTGACATCAAATAGGCCTTTACATGGAATTGCCCACAATTATGCAGGGGTCTCAAGTTTCATCAAGAGTTTGGAGTGACACTACATTTGTAGTGGTGGAGCATGTGTTTCACAGTCAATACGTGATACCTGAGAGCCCTACATACCACGTTCATCAGATCTTGCTCTTCCGCTTCCACCTTGTCTGCACTCCGTATGGAAGTGCATCCATGTAACAACGTGCTTGCATGTATCTTGTTTTGGAATTTTACCCGGAAACATCAAATGCTATTTTCTGATTGGCTATTAACTCTCTCTGACCTGGAACAGCTATGAACTCGGCGGAATTCTCCACTGCACATGCCTGCGCATCGTCTGATAATTCTGTATAACAGAACACCTTGGTGGGGCCTTATCAGCGTGAGAAACACAAGCTGTGGCTTGTGAGCATGTGAACTGGTTGAAATGCGTGTGTATCACGGTGCTTTTTATAGCATTCATTACTAAAGTCTCTCACCGGCGATACAAACAATTCGAGGCTCCTCCCACTTGCCGCTGGGCAGGCACCTGACCACGGGATTGTGCCTCTGCAGGAAGCCTTCCACGCAGTAGTAGCGGACGGCCGAGTTGGTCTCATAGCGGCTGCGCAGCTTGGTAAACACCCTGGCATTGCGGACGGCTGGTGGCTGGCCGCAGGAAGCTAATAAGCAACGTGGAGGAATATCGGCGGACCATAAGCACTTTTAGTGTCTGAATGAGCTGAAAACTCCACTAAACCGAAACGATGCTACAGTATGGGTTAGTATAGTAGAGTATAGTATAGTGAGCAAAGTAAAAGTAATTCAATACAGAGTAGAGGCACAAAGAATACTCACAGGTACCCCTCTTGCAGGTGTAGGACAGATGGTAGTTGCAGGGAACATCGCTCCAGCGCCCCCCATCATGCCACACCATCACCACACAGTCCTCCCCAGACAGGAAGTAGCTGTCAGGCTGACCTTTGTACCAGTTCTCATAGAGCTAGAAGGGTGGGGGGGAGAACTGCATTACTTCGTTTACAACTACAGGGTATGGGAGGCTGAGAGGAAGAGAGCATGGGAAGCTTAGAATATGGAAAGCAGAAAGTATGGGACTCAGAGTGTATGGGATGCAGCGAGTATGGGAAGCAGTGAGTATGGGACACAGTGTGCATGGAAAGCAGAGAGTATGGGACACAGTGTGTATGGGAAATTTATGGACTGGGAAGCAGAGTTTGGAAAGCAGAAAATACTGGAAACCTGGAGTATGGGAGGCAGAGAGGAAGAAAGCACGAGGAGCTTAGAATATAGAAAGCAGAAAATATGGGACAGAGAAAGTATGGAAAGCAGAGAGTATGGGATGCAATGAGTATGAGACGCAGAGAGTATAGAATTCAGAAAGTATTGGAAGCTTAGAATATATGAAACACTTTTCTTTTATAACTGAAGATGGGTTAAGTAACATGGTAGTGATCTGAACTGAAAGAAGCAGTGTTTTAGAGCTGCATTGCTTCTCACTGGCGCTCACAAGAGACACTCACCAGTGGGTTGCTGTCAGACCAGCGGAAGTCCCCCTCAATGGTTTTGTCATTCAGTCCAGTCCACTGGTACTCCTTGTAATTATCTGAGGAAAATAAAGTGACTTTCAGCCATGAAGGGAGTTTCAACAATCATTAATGGAATCTGTGTGGTTCTACGGTGTAAATCGGCAGCTGGTTTTTACACGCAGTATCAGGCATTAGAAAGGGCACATCAACATGGGTCAGAGGCCCCCGGAATATGTTTGGGATATTTGCTAGACAGTTGCTAGAGCAGGGGTCTCCAACTCTGGTCCTGGAGAGCTACCGTCCAGTAGGTTTTCTATCCTACCTGGCTCAGCCACATTCTCAGGTAAATACCAGGAGCAGGTGTGACTCATCAGAAGCCAGGTAGGATAGAAAACGTACTGGATAGTAGCCCTCCAGGACCAGAGCTGGTGACCCCTGTGCCAGAGGCTCCCACAACTGCTTTCTTCAAAGTCAACTGGGGCGGGAGGAGGTGGGGGGAGGACACCATAGATGAGGGGAAAGTTAGGACAATTCCAAAGGCCCCTGCCTACCAAATTTGGAATATAAGTTGATTGGTCTTGGCTGAGATACCAATATCTCTTACATAGTGGGCCAAGCCAGTTGAACTTCCAGGAAGTCCCTGAGAAAGTAGTTTTAGTTCATCTATTCTAGTCAACCTAGGGGTGATTGTGTATTGTGTATTTTTTTTAACAGGGTGGGGGGGAGCATAAGAGGATTCAAAATACATACAGATGGGCCAACCTCATCATTAGTGACTGACATGTTTTGAAACGCTAAGGGACCGAGGAGGGGGTACTCTGGGGGCCAATCAACTGGGGCCAGTACCCTAGTGGCCCCGCCCCACTATTTTTTCCCCTGAATCAACTTGTCGTAGGCATGTTAGCCTGCCTGTCTCCCCCAAGCAAACCGTTCACCCAACATGGCAGTGCCGAGCCGCGACGATGCAGCAAGGAGTCAAAGCGGGCAGCGGTCCTGCCGCCTGCCATGTTTTCTAACGGGCATCGAGTCGGGCGCGGCGGAGGGTCACCCGAGCACCGTTAATGAAGTCCTGCTCCTCGGGTGTCATGATGGAGACCAGATGGGCGCCGAATAGGCGACACTGCTGCTCTGCCGCCTCCCAGCTCTGCCTGCCCGAGAAGTGCTTGTAGCAGAAGCCCTGGAACTTGTCCCAGCCGGCCTGACAGCGCTCCATATCTGGCGAGGAGCAAGACAGACCATCAGCAGCTAATCAGACGGGTAGGGGGGTTGGGGGGGGCACATAAAGATGGGCCGGGGTTATAGAAAGAGAGGCGAAACAAGTACTTCCCTTCAGGGGAGATTAACAGGATATATAGGTGCTGAACTTTGGATACGGTATGTTGAGCATAACCACAACCTTCATCAGGAAGAGTGAATTGTAGATGGAGGGATGGACGGATGTGTTTTTTGGGCACCTAGATATTCTGGGCTCCCTGATGAAATGTCACCCTAAACCTCCCCACCTGATTTTAAAGGGGCCAGGCATGCTCATGCTCATGCTCATGCTCATGCTCATGCTCATGCTCGTGCTCATGCTCGTGCTCATGCTCGTGCTCGTGCTCATGCTCGTGCTCGTGCTTGGATCTTCTGCGCAGTGATATGATCGGTGTGTGGAGTTTGGTAGAAGAAAATGGTTTCTAGGGTTTGCAGGTCCTCCTACACGTATTTTTTGGTGCTTTAATCACAACTGAAAGAACGACATTCAGTCCCATTATATTCGAGAAGACATTTCTATGGCCGATATCTCCAACAGTAAGCAACTCCCAGCAGAACCACTTAGATAGCTAAACAGACAGACAGACAGACAGATAGATAGCTAAACAGACAGTCAGACAGACAGACAGACAGACAGATACAGTAGATAGATAGATAGATAGATAGATAGATAGATAGATAGATAGATAGATAGATCTAAAGCCCATCTAAAACACCTTTTTCCAGTTTTTGGGTGAACTGCCCCTTTAAGTTTCCAAGGGCCCCTGTCGAGCGCTGGGCCCCTGAATCTCTCAGCGTATCTGTGCCATTCTGACGCCCCTGCTACAGCTTTAGCATGTTCTCCACCAGCCAATAAAACATTTGTTTTTCCTACACAGATAGAAAGAAGAGGCCTTAAAAACAAGGAGGTTAGTTAGGGAAACACTAGAGGCGGGGAAATTGGCTCAGGAGCCGGAGCCACATCTATAAGGCGGCAGACGCCACCCTGGAGTGCCCAGCTGCGCCTCCTTCAGCGGTAAAAACTGCGACGTCAGAACCCCCCAGAGGTGCTGAGGGCGTAAGAGGTCTCTCAGCAGGCCTTCCACGCCCTGCGGGCTGCACCCCGACGCCACTGAGCTTTGTGCCAGAGGCGTCATGCAATCACGCTGACAAACGCTAATCTTGACAGGAAGGAAGCTGATGTCACCTGGAATACTTGCCCCCTCTCCAAAAAGAAGGTTTCATTTTAGTGTGAGCAAACGTAAAGGTCGATGTCCATTTTCCCTGAGCTTAACGACGCAGGGCACGCAGAACTCGCGTCTCCCATCCCAGGTGACAGATTGGTTTTATTGCACCACTTCATTCGCTACAACATCCCTCTGAACACTCGCCTCATCCTTTTTGTCTCATCTCATTTAGTTTCTGTGAAAGCAACCAAAAAGCCTACTGAGTAATTTAATTAAGTAGAAAAGCTTGTTTTTCTCCAGAGTGAAAAGGAATAGAAGTTAGGATTCTAGGAGGAAAACACTGACTGTGCCTCAGATGTTACACACAGTTTTATACCCTAACATTTGTTATAAAAAAAACCCATAATGTAAAAACTCTAGATACTTATTTTTGGTTCCTTGGTCTTAATGTAGGACTGTTTGAGCAATGGTATAAAAATGGCCTTTAAAAGGATTTTTACTTATAAACCCAATTCCAAAGTGCTGCAGTTTCATACAGGCTTTACGTTCTTTTCTATTAGCCTGACGTCGGAGTGCCGGCTGTTTGCCGTTGCTGTGTGTGCCGTTTACCAAATGCCCCGCAAACCTTTTTTTTTTTTTTACAGTTTGCAGCCACAGTGCTTTTGCAGCGTTTCTGGCACCTGTCTGTGTTCCGGTGGTGGCGATGTCACGCTTTAGCGGCCCTCCTCACCACCCCCGTGTTAGAGTTACTCGCAGAGCGGAGGCAGGTGCAGTTTCGTGGTCTAAGCGCTTTCCCGCAGAATACCGACATGGTCCATCCATTTCACTTAGTTCGCATTCATTTCATCGCCTTTGTGTCTGTGTGTGTGTGTGTGTGTCCCAGGGAGAGGCTGCACTCTTACCCGTCTTGCAAAGCTCTCCCCCGTAGGTAGGCAGACAGAGGCACTTGACGGACCCCTTCTCCTCTACGCAGGTGCCCCCATTGGCACAGGGGTTGTCCAGGCAGGGGTCTGAAACACAGTGAGAGGAGGACAATGCCGGCAAGGCCAAGCCAGTCCTGCATCTCCAGCAGACTCACAAACCGCAGGGTCGCATGTATCGTTTCTGCTGCTTCGCCGATGATGTTTTATTTGTTCTTTTTGTGACATGATGTCGTGCGACGGGAAAAGTGACACCGACACTTTGGTGAAAACTCTAGTCTCACTGATTCGTAGTAACCAAAGCGCAGAGGACGGAATGACAGTGGCCGCTTTCTGCTCTTCTTTGATGGAGTACATGCCATGCTCCGAGATATGCTACATTAAGTATTAGCCGTACTCACTGTTCAAAAGTGGTTCATAAATTCACAAATCTCTTGACACATTAGCATCCCACTAAATACAATCGGTACTAAATAAGACAAATGAGGTGTGTGATCTGGAATACTTACTAGCTTCAGAGTACCAGTGAAGATGTGCAACACCTGGACTTCTAACCATGTGAGTAACAGCTCACCAACCTACGTACCCACACTGTCATATCTGATAATGCCGTTTGCTCTTCAGTGTTGTTCCATTGTGTAGCTCTCTTAGAACCTCAGGGTGTTCCACCTGTACTTTTACCTTGATGTCCTTTGAATTAGCTTGGAGTTTCAGTTTTTTTCAAAAAGTGAAAACTAATGCTTGAAGAAACAGATAAGTTTGAATGTTACCACCAAATAGTAAATTGCCCTCAAAGCTTCACTTCAGCAAAGAAAAATCCTATTATCAGTCAAAAATGAGTCATGTTTTTACCAAGGCCTTACACTTACTAGATTATTTGATTACTATTGTCCTTACCCTTAATCATGCAGTGCTTTTTTTTGGATGAGTGTAGATGCTTAGGCCAGAAGAGGGAGCTCTTTGATTGAGCATCGCTTTTTAATCTTGAACTCACCCACTCACAAAATAAGTGCACAGAGATTTCAGGAAAGAAGGGTAGAAAAAGGCATCTACAAATGAAGTTGGAGTTACATTTTCACTTTTAATAATTAGGTTTTCCTCTGAAAGTACACCTATCTTTTTATAAGAGCATCAAACCAGTTTTACACCGGAGCTGTACAAAAAAGGATACTATAGGTTATAAAATTCTAGCTTCATTAAAATATTTGCCTTAAGAAGACAATTGTCATAAACCACTGTTTTTTATATCTTTTTTTCTAGTGCTTTTATGCATGTTCGCGCAAAATAAATTAAATTTGCAACAATAAGCAAGTTTGCAGTTGAATATTTTTTTCCAAGTTTTATTCAGTTTTACTGTCAGTGGGATATAACAATTACCCTGACAGAGTCATCACTCCTTCCAAAGGCGAGAAATTGTGCAGGTACACAAGCAACCATTTCTTTTCAGTACAAAGAATCGCTCTCCCTCTACAGAGACAGCAGGTCCCTCCCAGTGTTCATCGGAGTGGAAGGGTAAGGAACAGTCCCCAGAATGACACAGGTAATGAACGCTGAACACACGTTTTTAAAAAATGCCACAGGTCCTCAATATTGAACTGAAATGGGTGTACCCGCTCTTCTCTTGGCAGTAAAAAGAAAAAAAAATAAACACTCTTATGGTCTACAGCACTAAAAATAAAACTTGTTTACACTGGTAATGGAAAACCAAGACCCATCCCAGCTTTGGGAATTACCTGCGTGTGTAAAGACCACTATTTTAGCTTCGCTTGTAATGCGGTTCAGTGATGTTATTTGCAAAATGAGAAGGTGGTGAACCATGAATCCATCACTGTCACCCAATGTCATTACACAATGTCGCCGATATATGCTGCTTTCTAAGCAACCTGTACCACCCTGGGACAAACAGCTACATTCTGAGCCCCTCTGCAGAATCAACAATTCCCATTGGTTTTCTGAGTTATGCCTGAATTGATGTGAAACATCGGGTCACTTCAGGTGTGGAGAGCAGCTGTCATCTTTCCCGTGTGGGAGGAACCCACAAAATCGCTTAAGATCTGTCCAGCTGTTATTGCGTGATACTCCGAAGAAGGTTGTGGTCTACATCTTTGGATTGATCACAATGGTATTTCTGGTTTCCTAGTTTTGCTCATGTTGCCTAAAGTAGTACTGCCCCCTTCTGTCAATTTAGCATAATTTCAAGTGACTGGAACCGCGCACTAACTAAAAGGAAACAGAGATCTACACAGACATGCAAAGGCAGAGAGGACTTCTTTCTCACTGAAAAAGTGGGGAAGAAAGAAAAAAAAACTTTTTTTTTTTCCACAGAAACCATGGGTCCAAAAAAGGAGTACGTACTTCACAGAAGTTGCGCCTTCTAACAAAATGACAATGTCATACGCAGCAGAAAAATCAATTTGTCTGACAAACACTTAATGTGGAGTCGTCCCATTTGCCAGTGCCCAGTTCAAGTGGGATCACACATGACGGGGGTTGGGGGGGTTTTGTAGTGTTGTTGTTGAGACAGACAAAGGAATCGGGTGGAGGAAGGGTGGTGTAAGCAAGTTTGGAGAGGAACGGTGTGGTAGTGGATGGAGGAAGGTGGTTCGGGGATTGGAATTTAGTGCGTCGTCAAGTTGAGAAGTAGAAGGAGGGTGGTTAGGGTGGTTAGAGTAGTGTAGACGTTACCTGAGACATTCTTGGCCCTCCCCACCATGGACTTTTCATTGGGCAGGCTCCCCAAGGTGGGAACCCGGGTGGCTGTAAACTCAATCTCAGTCTTGTGCGTGTCCATTATGAGCGGGGGGGCAGACACATTGGGCAGGTCCTCCGATAGATGCTCTTCTTGGTTATTGGATCCTTGGGGTAGATGGGTAGTGGATTGGCCTGGGGGCTCGAAGTGCCATTCCATAGAACTGGCCGCAGGAGAAGTGGGGTTACTGGTGGCGGTGACCAGGGAGTCCGGCTTAATCTCAGTCAAGAGGCTGGGTTTCACAGAGCTCTCTGGGAGCAGATCCAGCCTGCTGGCCAGATGATCACCACTGTATTCCACATCGGCATGTGACTCCTGTGGCGTGACAGTGGATGGCTGCATGTCCCAGCTGAGCGTTTGGGCTTCTTTAGGTAGCAATGTCACCACAACATCTTGGAATGGAGCTTCAGTAAGCAACTGCGGTCCCTCTTCCTCCTCGTGGTCAGAGGAAGGGGATTCTGCATCCAAGCTGTTGGTCGTTTTGGTGATTTCCTCTTCAGAATCAGTGAGCGATGTTGGCATTGCGAACAGATGTAGAGATTCAGTATTGATAGGGCCTTCACCAGAGACTGAATGTGCCTCTGTGGATTCCCCTGAATGTGTGGTGCTGCCATAAAACTGATTAGGTTGGCTCGTAGGCTCCAGCTGTTCACCAACTGACTCATGCTCAACACTGCCCTCTGGAGACTCCTGCGCAACACTGCCCCCTGGAGACTCCTGCGCAACACTGCCCCCTGGAGACTCCTGCGCAACACTGCCCTCTGGAGACTCCTGCACAACACTGCCCTCTGGAGACTCCTGCACAACACTGCCCTCTGGAGACTCCTGCGCAACACTGCCCTCTGGAGACTCTTGCACAACACTGCCCCCTGGAGACTCCTGCGCAACACTGCCCTCTGAAGACTCCTGTACAACACTGCCCTCTGGAGACTCCTGCACAACACTGCCCCCTGGAGACTCCTGTACAACACTGCCCTCTGGAGACTCCTGCACAACACTGCCCCCTGGAGACTCCTGCACAACACTGCCCTCTGGAGACTCCTGCACATCTGCCACTGTGGGGTCCATGGCATGCTTCTCTAGGTCATCTTGGTGCCCATACCCAGGTGGGACAATGGTCTCTGGGCTATGGGCCTCGAGTTCACCAGGCTCACTGGGTCCTGGTACACTTTGGGAGGTGAGATGGGACACACTGACAGGGGTAGGGGAGGTGAACAGGGAAGCTGGAATCCCGTCCGGCCCGATTACATCACCAGATCCAACCTCCTCGGGTCTCTCAGCTGCAGCATGGCCTTCAGTCAGGTCACCTGCTGTGTTGAAAGAATGATGGGTTAGAATATTGAGGAATTCCTAGTTGTCGAGTAGGAAAACATGCATGCATGGACAGACGGACCGACGGACCGACCGACAGACAGACAGACAGATATGTGTTGCCCATGTTTCTCTGGCCTCTACAAACAAGCCTCTATTAGACGAAATCAGAATAATCTTGGTGCAGCCAACTTCGTCCTTACCTTGGGAAACAAGAGCGGTAGACGTTCCTTCAATTCCTCCTGTTACCATCTCCTCCAACTCTTGTGTATTCTTGACTGCAAATGAGGCCGACAGGGAGCCTGATGCAGTGGTGGTCTCCTGTTGCTGCGGAGAGCTCTCTGAGGGGCTATACAGAGAGGTGGGTGCCCTACTTTCCGAATGTACATCTGGGATGCTAGCAAGGAAGGTGGTTGCGCTCCCTGATGCGCCAGTGTTTGTTGTGGGAACGGGGGAATTTGCTGTGGGCCCCTCCGTGTCTTCTTCTAGCTTTATGATTGTATTGTTATCAGGGGTCACAAAAGTGTGATCGGGTTCTGCATTTGTCTCAGGCATGCCTTGATCATGTGTAGAGTCTCCTGAATATTCAGTCATTGAGGTGGGCACCGGGACCTCCAGGGCGATGGTCGGTGTGCTTTTATCAAGCCTGTGATTTTCTTCAGAAAAGTCATCGGCTTCTGGGTTTGTGACGGGCGTGGGCTGATAATGCTTGGGATTGTCTCCTGGTGTTCCAGAGGCAAGGACTGACTCGTGAGAGTCCAAGTGAACTTCCTGTGGGAGCTGGTGCTGTATGTGGATTTTAGTCCCCTGTACGGGAACCCAGGTGTCACTGGTGGGTTGTAAACTCTGGGGATTGGATAATGGGGTGACTTGGGACTGAGAATCACCAAAGGAGGGCAGATTACCGCTGGAGGCCATGGTAGTGGGGGTTCCCTGCCTACTGCCATGTACTGAGAACGACTCCAGTGCACCCTGGGCCTCTCTCTCTTGTTGTTCTGTCACATGACCTAGGCTGATCTCCTCAAGAGGCTCCATTAAGGTCACTATGTACTGGCCCATGTCTTCCGGCTCAGTGGCGAAGTAATCCATGGGAGAATCGGTGTGAGGACTCCTGTTGCCTGCAGAGACAGAGGAACCAGCACTAAGTAATACACTCTCCTCTGGGTTTTTGAAGCTCAGTAGTTCAACAAATTGGCCTCAAAGTCCTGTAACTGCACCCAGTACTGGATGAAGTGGTAATGGGAGAGGCATGGATGGACAGATGGATAGATGGATGGATGGATGGATGGATGGATGGAGGGTGGGAGGGAGGGAGAGATGGATCGATGGACATATGAATGGAGGGAGGGATGGAGGGATGGATGGAG
>JAODJU010000046.1:12093478-12127214 GCA_026776725.1 Gnathonemus echidnorhynchus
GTCTGCGGGGGAGGGGTTTCAAGTAAGAATTTCATTGTGCTCTGTACGCTGTACTTGGTACATATGATAATAAACTTCAACTTCAGATCATTTGATCAGGCTCCAGCATTTTATACAGACGACCCATCACCCAGCATTGACAAGCCTCACCTTTCCACTGCTGGGTTACAATGCCATCCTTACGCTGAAACACCGGCTTGGGGATAATTCGGCCTGTTCGCACTGACACCCGCACCTTCTCCCCCTCCTCTGTGTATTTCCACTCCACCTGCGTGGGAATCCTGCAGAGCAGCAACAAAATGCGGGTCAGACTCATGGGTGGCCAGAATTCTGGCGGGAGCAGCCTTGGGGGGGGCTCAGCCTGGAGGTCAGTGTTTTGAAAGACCAGGGACTCAATCGGGGCCTACCTGTCAGAGGGATCCACAAGGGCGATGTCTTTCAGGAGGAGGGGGGCTTCACTGGCAATGTATGTGCCCCTGTAATCTGCAGATTTTCCAATATATCTGTAGTGCTGGGGGGGAGGGGCAGATAAGAACTGACCATCACCAGCAGCCAGAGACATCTGTGTACTGCCTGTATTTCTTCTGAGACCATGACTTAGGCCCTGATCTTTTCAATAGCTAGAAACTCCCCTGTCTGAGACTAAACCTTTTTAAAAAAAACATAAACGAGAAAAAACGTGGAAGCAAGGACAATGGAAAGAATCATGGAGGTTGCACATAATGCACATAGATGCTACGTGGTCCACCTTACCGTGTTGAGACCCTCCAGAATGACCCAGTTACGGTTCCGGAAAACCTGGACAACCTTGCCCTGCTTCCCTCTGTCTTTACCAGAAAGTATCTCCACCTAAAGAAACAAGTCAACTTAATACGATCTGTATATAAATGATATTTATACCGACTTTAATCCCTACGTCTTACGCCAAGACTTGTTAAAAACCTTTTGGCTGAACGCTGGTTGTAAGTGATTCGCCAACAACCTAACAAAAGCGGGTCGTGGCTGAAGGTTAATGCTTACTGTATCGCCTCGGAAAACGGACCAGTCTTCGTGGGCAATGGGCTCAACAAAAACCTTCCGTCTCTTCTTGCCAGGTGGGTTGATTCTCTTTGCTGCGATGCTCCACGGCCGGCTGGTTGCGTAGCGGTAGTCGGCAGGCACCTTTACCCGAGCCGCCATGGCCAGAAGCGCTGTCAATCTCATACTGATGTCTGTTATATAATAATAATAATAAACTATTTATTTGAGTGCTAAACGCGTCTCGCAAAAAACTCGGCTCATAAATTTAAGTGTTGCAATAAACTGCAATCAGTGCACTTAAAATCAAGACAGGAACCAGCAATTACCTCTAGCTTTCCTTTCTCAATAGAAGTGCACGAGATTCCGCTCACAATATCACATAACCTTCAACCAAAAGCATACTTGTATCCAAACTAACTGCTACAGCATTTTATTTCCATGTTGCCCTTTATACACTGATCGAATTAAACGAAATGCGAAACGTATACGAATTCATATTTACGATCCCGAACCTGTTTTATTACGTATATTAGGTCATCATCCTCAATAAGAATGAAATACATTGCATGAGATATGTAACATGAAAATACACAAAATGATGATACGCACCAATGCTAGCCTTGGTAGCTTACGAAATGTATAAAAGCGAAGTAAAAAAGAAAAAGAAAAAAAAACCTCTTAGACGGACAGATAATCTTGAAAATATACACAAAACAGAAGCATCTCGTTTCCTCTCAATGTCACATGTATCTTTCACCTATGACCTTTCGCATGCCCGGCGCCAGGGCTTATGGGTAAAGGTTGAGCACGTGTTCTCCAAAGCCGCAATGGGGAAACGTCGGCGATCAAAATGTGTAGTATTATAACCAGCAATAGAACAAGAGTATTTGCTTAAGAGCCACCAATATTAAAGGGCAGGAGTTTATCTTGATTTCGAAACAGTGTGTTACACAAAAATACATTGGGATCGATGGCGGCTTAATGCTAATAAGTTACATTTTGGGAAGCCCGAAACCAAGGTCTTTAAGGCTAGTCCTTTTAATAAGCTGATTAACGGGCGACTGGTTTGCCGTTGTTTGTTTAAATTTTAACGATGTCTCTGAACCCTCCGTTTCCCTTTCTAGTGACGTTATCCTAATTTCCCCCATGCTGTCCCGCGCACAGCGACATGCAGTAACATGCGTCGATTTAAAAACTCCGGTACTTACTAGGAAGTTGCTGGCTTCACTGGGAGGCTTTGATTTCAGTTTTACAAATATTTAGCCCTCATTACATGCAAAACGCAACATTTTACTGTAGCATAAGCTAATTTTACATTTTAATTATTGTAAAATGGGGTGAGCCCGCCTCTGAAGCAACTGGAATTTGGAGCTTTGCTCCAATGGTGAACTCACTCTGCCAATTACGATATTTTAACTCTTTTGTTCACAACGGCAGCGCCCCAACCTACTGAGACACGTGCTACCCCATTTTATTCCACACAAGATTTGTAATCAGGGTGTGACTAATTTACAAGACCCATCAAAAAATTGACTCACCTTTTCATCCTGATATTCCCTAAGGCAGCGTGATGAATGAAAAATGATCTCCGATGTACATATGCCCTTCCTGACTGACCAATTAACGTGAGAGAACATACAAAATCACTATATTTGGACCTTTATATATATATATATATATATATTAAATTAGTTACCTGTCACTGCACAATGTACAGCAACGGTTCACTTAATTTTATTGGACATGTATGACCTTTGTTTCAAACCCATTTAGTTTTCTAGGATGTGACAGGCAAGAATAGACTGACCTAATAAATACTGCAGAACTGTTCAGCCCATAGCAAGGATCACTTATCCATTGTTGCCAATTAGTAATTTTGCTGTGTATTTTTGCTCTTCTCAAAACATGTATCATTCAATACAGAATTCGCCAACCCGGTTCTTGGGGACCTGTAGACAATCCGCATTTTTGCCCTGGAAGCAATAATATGGACAGTATGCAGGTCCCCATGGATCAGATTGGCAAACACTAATCTAGTGTCTTTTTTCTTACTAAAAAATAAAGTCAATCACTCTCATTGCACCACCCAAGAGCTGTATGCAACTTGCTACAGACTGTATAAAACAGAACAACAAAAGCATGGGTCATAATCAACATGTTTATTGTTTTAACCAAACAGACTTGAGGCTACAATAGAAGAGAAGGCTGAGATGCAAGCTGGGCATCATTCTGCCTAAAAAGAAGGATTTCCAGGTTCTGCCAAAAAAAAAATACTCTTATGAACAGATCAAGGGCTTCTGTAAGCGATTAGACGGGCAGACTACAAGCATTCAATTTTGCCAACGCATCTTCATCATGATGTTGTTTCAGATAAAACAGCTAAAACAAAGAATTACCTCAAAAACCTCAATCAAGTGTCATGCAGGACTTACGAAGAAGAGCCAGAGGAATGAAAGGGATAGCAAACTTTAAATTAATAGTAGTGGAAATATATTCTGAGCATGGAATTCAGCAGTCTAAGCAACATGTAGTGGAACCTTTAAAGAATTAGTGCTGGAAATGGGTTGAGAGTGTGAAGCAACCTGCCTGCATACATTCAGGCAACCATTTCATTATGGTTTAAGAACCAGCATAACCGAGCAGTTGAGTGTGTGGTTCATAACACACACCAAGACTCCCATTTAAAATTTTCCATTTGGTAACTAGTACTCAATTTGAAGTGGTATTTAAAAAAAAATAAAGATTCCTTTTCCTGGAAAACTAGGTAGTTTACGGACACTTGGGAGAACATACCATTTCTGAGCATCTTTTTAGATAATGTTAAATTCTGTTTGCAAAAAGTAGCTGAAATATATGCAATTAAATGTGTGAAATCAGCCAGGCTATTAATATGGAACGATTGCCATTAGATTGATTTCTGCAGCAGTTTGACAGTGTTCAAAATCCATTCACCCTGAAATGCATGGCTGTTTAAAGCACAGGAATTCCCCACATTTTTCAGAATTAAAACCACATGTTTTTGCTGACAAATGATTGGCATCACAGGATTTTTTTTTTTAACACACTGAAATGGGCTCAAAGGAGAAGGTGTCAGCAAATCTGCTTCTCTGTGTGTGGAAGGTCATCGCCCGCTTTGACGGGCGCCCCCTGCTGGCACATTACAACTAAAACTAAAACCATGTGTTGCTAAAACCTCAGTTCCCTTGCTTCATCAGAACAGAAACTGTTAAAAAAAAAAAAAAAAAGGCACCCACTCCTTTAGTATAAAATGTATCAATTTTCAGCCAGTTCATACAAACTCCATGTTCAGAAAAATACTGTGCCTGGAAAATACTGTGCGTTCTGGCCTCTTAAGTCAGAAGCACTTTTTTTTTTACAATAATTAATGCTAAATAAAAATATAATTGAATAAATTTCCGTAAAATAGAAATATTTGAAAAAAAAAAAGGAAAATCTATAGGATCCAAGTGTCACAAGTGACATATATTACTAAATATTTGGTCAACACTGCCTTGCATGCCATGCCCTTGACTTAGTGGTCTTTGCCATTTCCCAGTAGGGTTTGCACAGATACATGAAGCCAAACACCCTCAAATCTGTGCAATGCATCAAGAAAATACTTATTTGCAAGTCATGTCAAAAGGGAAAGCATTGAAAATTACTTAGATATTAAAGCCCAGAAAGCAACTATAGATTTACTTGTACTGAAAGCACAGCGACATACAGCAAACAGTTGACTTCAAATTGTAAAACTAACAAATTCAAACAAACAGGATTTCAACAGGATTAGCAAACAGCTATTTTAAATGGAATAGTATTACACATCTGATTACCAAAAGTTTCGAAATTGTCTTTTGTTCTTAATTACTCTTTGTACAGAGAAACAAAGCTGGTGTTCCCTCTTAATTAACTTGACACCTAGTGGCCAGAACTTGTAATTGCACTTTAAAGAAATCAAAATACCAGAAGGTACCCTTTTCAAACCAAGGCTATATTGTTCATCACTACTTTACTGTATGAAATCTCAGCAACTCAGCTTGACTGTAACCAAGACTCACATTATCCAGTCCTGGCATGTGAATGTGTCTGGTACAATTTTAAGTAGCTATTTTCTTCCATTTTCTTCTAGGTGCAAAACCCTAGAACGCCGATGCTATTTTCTCACTCAAACCCGAAAACCCGCCTTGGTAGTTTGGCGTGGCCGCAGAGCCGTGGCGCTAAGCACTATCTGTGACAGCCTAGGAGAGAGCAGGAGAGAGAAGGCAAGAAATGATTAGGTACCAGATGGGCAGAAGGACAAACCCAAATGACAATTAAGTTACAGAGCAACGTTGGCACGGAATTCCGCTGTACTTAATTCAGGCATAGCAAGTGCTTCCCATTTCTCCATGCCTAACAATATGTGTTTTTTAATCACTTAATTCGACAAGCTGACTAAGGCTCAACTGAATCAGCCAATCACTGCATGAAGGTTTCCCGAGCTCACACAACATCGCACTCACCTTATCAGATGTCAACTGGCTCTCAGTTGGTGGGTTGGCTTGGCCCTCTGGCTTTGACTCGCCAGTGGCAGTTTCGTCTGCTGCAGGAGGCGGAGTCACAGGGGCAGCAGACTCCGCCCCTGCAGTATCATTGGGCTTTGGCTCCACATGGTCGCTGGTGGCACCTTCAGCGTTCGATGTCTTGCTCTCTCCTTTACCCTCCCCCAGCCCCTCTGCCTCAGGGTCCTTGGATCTCTTGGGGGAGGCCTGGGAAGTGAAAACCAGCTTCAGAACCGTGGATTGGTTACAGCTTGCGTGATCATGCACCACAGGCTCGCACTTTTTGTGAATTTGTACCATTTTAAATGTGACACAATATGCATAGACCGTGACTCCACATGTGCATAAGCCCTAAGGCTATTATTTAAAACAGGTGGTGGGGCCCATCAGCCCAGCAAACCCCAGCTAGGCTGACTGAACACTTGCACCTCCAACGAGTCCTCCGCTCTCCGCTTGACTCCCCCCTTCTCGTTTTTCTCGTCAATGACGAGGTTGCCCTCGTCTTCATCACTGCTGCCTTCGGGCCCAGGCTCGGAGTCACCTGTGGGCTTCTCTGCCCCCTCTGAGGGAGCGTCCTTCTTTGTCGGCTGTGAATGAGAGACTGGTGAGAACACAGACCTCCTGGTGGACGAAACCGCCAGCAGGGGCGAGCTGCCTCACCTCGTATCCCGCTGCCTTAACCGTGGGGTTGTTCTCAATCTCCCAAAGGCCCTCACTGAAACCTTTCCGCTTAGTGGGCTTCCCAAACTTCTCCTTGCACTCTTCATAAGGAAACAAGTCCTTGGGTCCAAGGAAAGCCCTGCAGAGATTCACAAATCACTCGTAACACTCAGCCATAGAGAAAGCCAACCTCCAGTAAGGTTCCATGGAAACAATACCATTAGCGATGCGCTAGGCTAGCTAATTTAGACAACCTTCTGGAATATGCTACATTAGTGCTTCCCAACCCGTTCCTCAAGGATCCCCAGATGGTCTAAGTTTTTGCTCCCTCCCAGTTCCCTGCCAGGCAGTCCACATTTTTGCTCCAGAACCGAATTGGGAAACACTGCACTACACTATAATTCCAGAAAAGTGAAACTTTTTAAAATTGTAAACGACAAAACCCCACTCTATGAGGGTGATACGGTTGCTCACTGGGTAGCATTGCATGTTTACACCTGTGTGTGTGACCCCTGCTGGTATCCCATCCAGGGTGAACCTCTGCCTCATGCCCTATGCTGCCTGGGACAACATACTCACGTCTCGTGCGTCCCAAAGAAGAACACCTGGTACTTGTTGGAAGGAGACTTGACGGCACCTTCCGGCAACTCATCAATCTGCAAGAGATGACCAAAAAAAAAATGTACGGCACAGGTCAATCAGCAGAACAAGAGTGTTTCACCCAAGATTATCTAAGCAGGTTTAGAGTGGGGATGTTTGTTATACAGAGAATGCCATACAGCATTGTTAATTATTATTCCATTAATCCCATGTCACTCCATTTGGTTTTTAAATAAAAAAAAGGAAAAAAAATACCTGACTGGGGGCTTCACTAAGAATTCAAGCCGAGTGAAGAGTGAATAAATGACAGTAGTTCTAAGTGTTCCGTGACGAGATACACATGGCATGCATTTACAGGCCTCAGAACAGCAGCTTCTGTAGCACAGAAGCTCTTGGTTGATTTGGGGCATGCTTTGTGGCCCACATGGGCCACAAATGCGCTGTGATGTCATCTATAGACTGACCTTTGAACTGCCAGTTGCACACAATCAGTATCCCAGAATGCCACAGGACATATCGGGACATTGATGTTCTAATCATTTCTTACACTGTCCAAATGTTTGCCATCATGGTTTTCATTTACCTATATAACAACTGTAAATACACAAATAATTAAAATGAAAAATACAGCTCTTGTGGCATAAAAAAATGGGTGATCCTAAAATGTTGGCTTATTCTGGGAATATTATGATAAGATCATTTTTAGGGTAAACAGAGGAAGAGAGCAACCAGCAATAATGTGGGCAGATTCAATCATCAAAACAAAAAAAAGCATGCTACAAAGAATCCCAAAGACCCAGCCAGAGGGCAGGACATTCTGGAGTAACACCATTTGCCAGGGATTGACTTGTCGGCATCCAATAATAAGAAAACTGGTAACTAGCAGAAAAGCATTATGCATCATTACAAAACCTAACTTAGCTGTGCATTAAAGGATGAAAATTAGGTACAATCCCAGAAGTTACCGAAAACCGGGGAAGATCATGGCTACAGCACAGCCCTGGGGAAAGCATTATACCAAAGATATCAAGTGTTTTCAGAGAAAACCTGCAAGCAAATTTCAATGAAATGACTGAAAAGTGGAAAATCTATGTCTTTCATATTGCCTGTAGCTCCCCCCCCAAACACACACACACAGGAACAAAGCCGTTATGTCCCGCAGCCTCCAGTTTGCCCTGCTGGCGCCTGTCCCAGCAACATCTGTGGTTGCCAAATTATGATTACAACTTCCACCCTCCACCCCCCTGCATGTAGCTGCTGCTGTTCAAACTTGCTCCAAGGCAACTAGCAGTCAAAACTCGTTCATATCCATATTCACAAGCACACAGACAGTTCTTGTCCTTCAAATCAACACTGAAAAATAAGGCCTTTCTCCCTCCTTAAGCGACATGTGCCTTAATTTTGGTTTCTCTGTCCCCTTGGTGAGAACATAGATCAGTCAGATGTTTAGAGATCATCTTGACTTTTCCCAGTTCTCCACAGTTACTAATCAGAGCTACAGAAGGAGACACAACTTGTCCTTTGCTCTTTATCTTGCGACCAGACAAACCAGTGGATTCAAAAAGGACAATTTAATTGCCCCTGAAATAATGAACAACCAATGACTTTACGTTTTAATACATTCAACCAAACACATCTCTCCCCAGGAGAATAAAACAAATCTGAAATCCACGCCTTGGTGAAGAAGCTTTGTCCCAATATTGAGTTCTATCCAGACTATTAGAGCCTTTGCCAACCCTGCCAAATGGGACACCCTAATACACTCCACTCCACTGTTGTCAGGAAACAGGAGCGGGAGGGGGGAAAGCACACTGGGCGGTTGAGCCTGAGTCACGGTGCAAGCACCAGCCAGCCAGCCACCCGCCAGCTCACAGCGCTCCAGCTCGCTTCCTGGCGGGTGCTGTGCCAAATGTTCAAACAGCCTCCCCAGATCGCCTATCAGGGCAAGATAACACGGCTCACTATCAGACTCAATGTGAAACGGGGCACTTTAGTAGCCCAGGTACAAGACGACATAATAATCCCCAGTACTGCGGCGGTACGCTAAAGCAGAGGTACTGAATTTACAGAATCCCAGCAAAAGAATTTCCCATTCATGCATCTCTGACAAATAGGTTGTGATGTTGTATATCTGCTCAACAACATACATTTTATACGACGTTTTGTACACTAAGATTTTAAATAAGCAATTTCTCTCGATGAAACATACCTGGCCATGAAAATTTACAACTAGACAAACTGGATACGCCCTACAGTTGACACAATAACTTCAGAGTAGAATTTGAAGGCAATGTGAGACCACACGTGTCACGCCACTCCGTGCGTCTTAGCAATAGGTGCGGAGGGCAATTGAAAGAAACGTGTAGATCACAACCGATACAATAAATGTGCACTTTGTATCGCCTTCCCAGACTTACTGTCAAAATCTTTGAATCCCTACGCTGCAAACTACATAAACCAGCACGAAACAACGACTAAACTTTGCATGCTTGCATGTCTGTCCAAAAGCGACTTAAGGGTGGAGGAAACCTCATTATTTACACATGCACAAAAACAAAAACCATCACACAATATCTAAAATATTAAACCAATGTGCTAGACTTGGGTTATTCAAACAGTAAATCAACTACATTTGGCACCCAGTCTTGTCAACTCCTATTGTTCACACCGAGCAAGGATGAATGAACCAACTGAATGCATCCTGCAAACGGCTCGATGAGAGTATACAAGTAATCTATCACGACTGGCAAACGACTGCTGGGACGGTGTTTGAATAGAGAGCCATCGGGGCTATGGAGTTTGCTGCGGTTAATACGCATGTAGCTGCCTAGATGCGTGATACGCGCCTAGTAATCGACGCAAGACTTGGTGAACACTACAGTGGGCATTAGGCAACCGTGCCTACAATTATCTACTGCATTTGCCCAAGTTGTGCTGTTGATCACACAGCGAAGCCCCTTTCCGTGTTGTTATCGCTGCAAACACGCTCCTTACGGAGCGATTTTCCTCTGCCTGAGGGACTTTGCGCTGCGTAACCGTCCGCCCACCTCAAGCCCTCTCGCCAGCCCTACCTCCCCCACGTTTCCCCATTTTCCTAACAAGTGCCGCGCTTTACAGCACCAACACGGGTACCGTGTCATTCCCGATAATTTCTCCAAATGTTTAACCAAAAAAAAAACCCATCCCCGCGCCGGTTTTCACACGTTGAGCAGTTAAAAAAACGCGACTCAGAAGAGCTCAGGGAGAAACCTCCGGGTGTCTCGCCAACCCGCCAAATTATGGCAAAAAATCGGCGAGGCACGTCCTGCAGTGGCGGCTGGTTACCTACACAGCTAACGGGCTAAGCTCGGCTCTGTAGGCCGCGTCAGACACGGCGTGAGGCGGACCAGCGCGCTCCACGCGCACATTATAAAGTAGCCCGCTCGTGCTCCGAAAAAGTAACACGCCAAATGCCTGGCAAGGGAACACCTTCCAGCAGCCCGGGCAGCTGGCAGGCAGATAAAGTTTGAGCGGGGGACCAAGGCTAGGCCCAAAACAAATGTCACAATTACTGAAGATACAGTCCGCGTCTCCCACCACAGCAATAAAAGTTGCGTCGGTTTCAATGCTTGCAGGTACTCACCCTCGCCGGCCAGTGGGGATATCCCTTCATTTTTGCAAACACGAGATCGCCAGGTTTGTATTCTCTTTGCCTGTTCGATCTGGGCATGTTCTTTTTTTATAAACAAAAGTAAAAGCGTTAATAAAACCTTCCCTTTGATAAAATCGAATAGTAAGCCGTTTATAAGCACTCGCGCACTTGTTAGCAAGCCGGGTTGCTTTATCACTAGATAAGCCACCCAGAAGAACTTTTTAAAAATCCAAATTAAATCGTGCGTAAAATGGAAACGTGCCTGCAACCAAGATTCGCAAAACTTTGCACTGCGCTGCCGTTTTCGATATTTACGACAAGCACACGACGGCTTGTAGTTACTTTTTGCCGCTCGCTTTTATCAGATATTCCTGCTTCCAGAGCTCTAACCCACACTCTCTTCTATCTCCTTGTTTTTGTTTGAAATTGGAACCGCTTCCCTCCTCCGAACAGAAGCACCCCCTCTTGGTTCCTCACTTCGAGGTTGATTGGTTTGGTCTGACTAATAAACACGAAGGCTCTGTAGTAAGGCGTCACGAATCGATAGCTACTCACAGCGCGCAGTGGATATATTAAACAAGAAACCTTAAAAATAATTACTTGTGCACATTATTGTGTACATTATTTATACCAGGGTAGTTCTATTCACTAACACTGAAATTTTAAATTGTTCACACGTTATGCACACTTTATATACAAACCAAAACACGTGTTCTGAGTGAGTGTAAAGTGCTGATTTCTAAATGTATTTCTAGAAGGAACTGCAGACATAATTAGATACACAAGTACAGCATGGGATTAAATTCACTGTCAAGAAAAACATATGGACAATTATTATAAAATATTATTATATAATATATGCACACTTTTTAATAATAAAAAAAAAATCTATGTTAATAAACCACGGATAAATATCCTTTCTCTTTGCATAAATTACCCATAATTAATCAGCGTTTCTAAATATTCAATAATCTAGTTTGGTAAAATACTTCATATTCTTCTATCTTAAAGGTATAATTATGATTTCATGAAAACAAAATAGGTTCTAACTGATGAAAAGGCTAGGGTTAGGGTTAGGGTTAGTCAGATTCATTCTATTGATGATCAAAAGTGGGAGATTTAACACGAATAATCATCAGTAATTGCTGTATTGCTGTACCCTTGTATTAAACTTTTAGCTGATTTAAAAATGAAAACAGGCGACTTGACTTGGGCATAAAGTGGATTTGACATCAATAAAAACCATGACCGGATTAGTGTGACCTTTGCACTGAATCTGGTTAAAAATAGCTTTACTTTTTGCTCTAATCAGATATTTGGCTTCATATTATTTGGTTTTTGTCACATTCCCTTATCAGTTTCTTATTTAATTAAGAATATATAGTACTGTATATGAACATTACCTAATAGGATCATTCCCTTTTAAAAATCCTCTCTAAAATGAATTACTAGATTATATATTTGCCAACAGTAACTGTAAAAATAAAATTACAACACTGCTGGACAATTTCTGCAGAATGATGGCCTACATATTGTAATGGCTAATAACTTGAATCATACCATATAGTATTGTGATTAAATGGAGACCTGTGGGCTGTGGCCTGTAATACGAATCGGGGTTACTGGCTTATTGGGATAACATCGGATTTAAGGTACCACAGTTTAAATGGACTTCATATTCTTTCACTTACATTTTGCCCACACTACCTTAAATCCAACAAGTTACCTCGATAAGCCAGTAACCCCGCTTCATAGTACAGGCCCCTGGAGGAATTATAGACCTGACCATGCATATGACTTTTCAGTATTTTAGCATGAAAGGTTAATTCCTGATAGGTGACGTTGTCCCAAATCAGTACCTGAGGGGACAATATCATTTTTGGTAGTTGTTTTCATATAAATATTCCGGTTCAAGAAAAATGAAAAAAATCCAAGGTCGTAGTACGTGTTTGCTATAATCCGAAGGTGTAATGTTCCAAAAAGCACTTTCTCTACAGTCTTTTGAGATTATTTTGATAATGTATAGATAATTAACAAAATATATTTGTTTGGCTGGCGTTTATACTCAGAACTTACAGTTCTTACTGATTTATAGACATGCGATGAAAACATATTACTTGTGTGTGTGCAAATAATCATAAGTATCACCATGTAATACTCACAGTTTTGAACATTTTATTATTATTTGCATTTGATCAATAGTTTATTGTTTGTTTAATTATACCCATTTAGGACTCTCAAGTAAACTGAAAAATATAAGCTTGTGAAAAACCAGACAAGAGCGCCTGTCATTAGTCGCGTTTTTTTTTACTTGCTGCGCTCGTATGATCCTTACAAACATGAACTTTTTGGCGGCCCAATAGCGCTGCGCAGCAATGATGATCTCGAACACCTCTATGCCCGAGTATCTGCGCAGGATCTTAACGGCGCTGCTGTAGGCTAATACAAACAACAATAATATATCGCTGCAGTTTAGGTATTTTCATGCTAAAAGGAGTGTCGAGTTGTTCGTTTTTTAAACGCCATGTGAACACCTGCGTATTAAATGGACAATATGAAAAGTGCTTTGGAGTCTAATTTAATACTTATAATAAACGAGCTGTCGCGGCCTACTTAGCCTTCCGTCGCCCGTCCCCGGCCTTAATTTCGCGCAGTCGCTGGATCGTAGTGCTGCTTCAGGCGAAGGTGTTCGTTCATTTTTATTGGGAAATCTCTTCATTTAATACGTTTTGCTTAAACGGCTTTTTGTTGCAACAAGGCTGATGAGAAAGTAACCTTAGTATCACCTAAGTTTACATATTTAATGCTGCAAGGCCAACGGGATTTAAATGCAGCCTAGCCTACCAAAATTAATCGGTATCTTAAAAGGGGAATTAGCGTGGAACAAAATACGTCTTTTGTGACCGGGTGTTCTGGAATTTTTAATTGGGAGAATTTGGGGAAATACTGCTAACATATTTTATGCAGAATCATAAGCGTCGCTTTCTAATTTTCGTGCTTGGCATTGAGTTTGCATAGGAGAATAACAACGTGTGTAGATTACATTTTAGCAAGGTATATTTACGGTTATTGGAAAACAGCCATGTCTTTGGTAGCGTATGGTAGTAGTGATGAGAGCGACGCTGAAGACTCGCCAAAATCTTTGGGAGCCGGAGGCAGGAGCGCTGGACTTTTTGCGAGCCTCCCTGCACCTAAAAATCCCAGTGCGGAGGGTCTCAGAGACGCTGGAGCAAATGTCCCGCAACCTCGAGATGTTCCGCAGATCTCCGGGGCCACGCAGCTCACGGCGGTCCCCAACCCCAGCCAGAAGTCGGAGTCTAAAGGCAACGAAGACACATTAAGTCTGGGGTTTCCCCCTTCAAGAGGTACGTTGAGTCAAGAGTCGTCGACTGGACTACTTTTAAATTTGCCTAAACCGAAGAAGCGCACGGAACCAGTGAAAATTACCATTCCTGAAATTCAGAGAGGCGACGTGAGTATGAAGAAATCTGACCACATTCATTCATTCTCTATTAGTGCACGATTTTCTTTTAACCACACTGGTTGCTGACCAAAATATTTGGGTGGTATTCACAATTATTGAATGATTGCAGTCACAATGTTGGTAATTCATTTATAGTAGTTACTTATCATAAACTGAGTCACTTCTGTCCCAGCAATAACTGGAGAGGGAATTTAATAGTTAATTTTAATATAGCCATTTCTGTTCAAGAAATTAAACAGGGGCTTTGCCATTCCTTTAACAGTCAGATTCAGATGAGGATGAACCAGCGAAGAAGAAGGTACTGCCTCAGGTAAGATTACTCTGGAACTGGTCTGTATCTGGGTAGTATTGGTGCACCATCAGCATGCACTGACAGCGCCCCCTGTACGTTGCTCGCTGCTAGGGCTCTGGTGGCGGCCTCTCATCTCTCCTGCCTCAGCCACGGAATCTGGTCCTCAAGGAAACCCAGCGGCCCTTGGTGCCCCACACCCTCACCAAGCGTCCTCAGGAATCCAGGACACCGGCCCGCTCGCTGGGTGCCACTCCGGCTCCGGGGGTCAGCGCCTCACCCTCGGCTATCAAGGCAGCGGCCAAGTCTGCCGCCATGCAGCTGGCACGGCAGATGGCACAAGAGGAGGACGGCAGTGACGAGGAGGTGGCCCCCGAAAACTACTTCTCCCTGCAGGACAGCGCGGAGCCACCCCCAGCTACCCCGGTTTCTGACCCCGAGCCCTCAGCTGCCTCTGTCCTGCCCCCACCCCCAGGCATGGAAGCCCCCTTTCAGTCAGACGCCCCTCTAGATTTTGGTTCCGTCCCACAGGGATGCACAAGACCTAGTAGTACCTGGGAAGGACAGGAGATGGATTCATACTACCCTCAGTACCAGGATGCCACTGGTCAAATTCCAGCAGCTGATGCATTTTCCCAGGTATCGTCAACGCTGCACATATAAACAATTTAATTATACTGAAGATAGATGCTACACCTTGACAAGTTCCTGCCACATTTTTTTTATACGTGCACATACGTACATCAGCCATATTAGGTGTCATACTCAACACATCTTTAAAAACTGCTCTTGTAGGTCAAACACTCTTCCACTGCACTTGGTAGTGACTTGCCACAAATCTCATCTAAACGTTATTTACAGGAGTACTACGCTGGGGACTACTACCAGGAGTCTGAGAGTGGGGTGACGGGAGAGGAAGAAGCCGGTTCGTCGTCCCTGTTTGACGACGAGGCGGTAAAGCAAAGCCCTTGTGTCGTTTTAGTACAAGATGTTTGATAACATCACACTTGAATAATAATCATTCAAAAAAAGTAAAACTGTAGTTCAGTGATGATTACACTTACAAAAGATACTGACTTCTGTTGTTGCTGTACTTAACTTAGAATGGAGGCCTCTGTGTCAGGATTACGATAGTTGAAAAACTTGAATGTGGGCAAACCCTTGGGCACAAATGCGATACCCAGCTTGTCTCCCTGGTTTAGGGTTTGTGTTTTTAATGTCAGTTGCCCTGTACTGCAAATGGGGCTGATCCCCATCTGATGGTGCCCCATAGTTCCGGCGACTCCAGGGGAAGAGGAACCGGGGAAAAGAGGAGGTGAAATTTCTCGAAATAAAGGGAGACGACCAGCTCAGCGGGAGCCAGCAGTGGTTGACCAAAAATATGACTGAAGAGAAGGAGCAGCGCAAGTCCTTTAGCAAGGTCTGGGCCTGCAGGGGAAGGGCTCCCAGCATCCTGCCACCCGCTTCATTAAATATCGGGAAACTTCTTATTTTTAATGCGATGTTGATCTAGATGACGATCTTAGGATATACTAAGCCAGTGTTTCCCAATCCCAGAAGGTCCATGTTTTTGCTCTGTCCCAGTTCCCTGCCAGACAGTTCACATTTTTGCTCCCGGAGCTGGGAGGGAGCAAAAAAGTGGACTGTCTGGAGGGTCCCTGCACTGTCAGAAAAAAGTACTCTCAAAAGGCACAAAGTGGTAACAATTGCTTGGCACTGGGGGTCTGCCAGTTGTACTCTTGCTGTAGGTAAATGTATCATTTTGTCCTATATAAGGTACAGAAATGGATTAGCGGGACATTATGGTTGTTGTACCTTAATTCTGAAAAGCTCCTGCTTTGTGGAACACCCCCGAAGGGTGGTACCCTTTTGTCTGACAGTGTGAGAACCAGATTGGGAAACGCTGAGCTAAGCCATGAGCTAAACGTTTACCTTTATGAACAAACCTTGGCAAAGTATGGAAGTGTTTAGTGTTCAAGTGGCTGCTTCTCAAAACTTCTGTCCCTTTCATCTTAGAAAAAAGGAGAGCAGCCCACAGGACAACAGCGGCGTAAGCATCAAATCACGTATCTCATTCACCAGGTGAGGGCATTGATACACTAAGACAATACACACCAAGTGTGGGTCCTCTTTCTCCTACCTGTTGACGTTGAGTAGCATGATCTAAGCTTAAAAAGAGTAAGACTAACTACTGAGAGTACAAGTTTGATTGGTAACTTCACTTTAATTTAAAACGTTGAGATTGAAATCCTGAGATGACCACCACTGTCTTAATTCAGGTTGCAGGCAATCAGGTGTAACTCCAGGAATTGCCTGATGTATGAATCCCCTGAATGTTAGTGATCTGTTATGGACTTAAGCAGGTCATGTAATGTAGTTTTACTGTGCAGTATGATATACATTCATTTGAATACAATGTGTCCTTAGCACAGTACCAGAAGTTGTTTCAGTGCCTGACATTAAACATGGCCATCTTATTTACAGGCAAAGGAGCGGGAACTGGAGCTGAAGAACAGCTGGGCTGATAACAAACTGACCCGTCGGCAAACGCAAGCCAAATACGGCTTCTAGTGACCACTGTTTGAGTGAGCAGGAAGTAGCCTGTTTTGGGGGTGGCTAAACTGGAAGAACACATTAAAACTAAAGCAGTACCCCTCAGCTTGGGTCATATTTATATATGAGGTTTATTGTTATAGGGGCTCAGTGTTGCATCTTATTGACCTGATAGAGCAGTATTTTCCAACCTGGTCCTTGCGGTCACACAGATGGTCCACATTTT
Source organism: Gnathonemus echidnorhynchus (assembly GCA_026776725.1). Classification (NCBI taxonomy): domain Eukaryota; kingdom Metazoa; phylum Chordata; class Actinopteri; order Osteoglossiformes; family Mormyridae; genus Gnathonemus; species Gnathonemus echidnorhynchus. The sequence goes on from JAODJU010000046.1 coordinate 12,110,483, forward strand.
TGCTCCTGCCCAGTTTCCCGCTAGATCAAAAACATGGACCGTCTGTGGGTCCCTGAGGACCAGGTTGGGAAGCACTGATAGAGGATTAGCCTCCTCAGGCATCTGCTCCCTTTGTCTGCCTGTTTCCCCTCTTTCCATTTGTGTAATTCTACCATTTAGTTTGGCTTTTTTTGTACTCTGGCACTGTTGAAGCTATAGGGAGGGAAAAAAAAATTCACATTCTAACTTTGCATTTCCTGGACTTGTATAAAGATACATGTTGTGCAGTCAAATTGTTGATAGACTTAATCCTGGGTTGGTTCTTGTGGCTCCAGTTAGTCATACAGAACTAATTTATTGGTTAAAGTAAGATTCCCTCGAACTGTCCTTAATGGTTTGCTTGTTAGAGCAGCACCTGATACTCAGATCGCAGATGTTGGTGATAGACAATCCAATTACAGGCAGGACGACAGTATTGCTGACCTAGCAGCAGCATGGAGAGTCTTGCTACTCATGGCTCTATTCCTTCAACACGTCATGCAGTGCAGGCACACTGGAAGCCTGGAGCACATCCCGGAAAGCAAGCTATTGGACACACTGGATGGAATACCAGTCCAATATCTCTGCAATTTAGAATAAACTTATGTGGAAACGGGGAGAATGTGAAAACTAATGTATCCGAGAACACGCTGCAGTTCGCGGAACCACTCTGCTATATTTTCAAAGCAGTAAAAACCTACAAATGTTTGTCAAGTGATAACTAAACATGGACTGGGGTGAAAATGTATCAGCTGAAATTAAATGTATAAAAGCACTTCCACTACATGTTGTGACTACCTGTGCTTCCAGCAACCTGCAGGAGCCACCTGAGTTCTAAAGTTCCAAATAGCCAGAGACCTACTGGAGCAGAGTACAGTGGTACCTCAGTTCTCAAGCTCACTAGAACTCGAATTTCTTAAAAGTCGAACCAACCAGTTTGAGAAAATATTATGTAGAGCTCGATCTGAATCTCAGAAGTCAAACCGTGAACGCCTACCTACGAACTTGTATGCATGGGGAAATGAGTCACGCGGCACATCTTTCAGCGGAAACAAAGGGTAACGCTTCAGTCTCAGCCTCACATTAGCTGTGATAGCACCGTGCATGTTTACACTAGCTGAATACGTTTAGACAGTAAAAATACATCTAGACAATGATAGTAACAGTAATTATATAAAATACATTTAAAAAAAGATTAATATTAAACCATTAATACATTTAATATAGTGCCGAGCAGGGACGGAACAGAGACAAAAGGCGCAGACGTCAGGGTATCGGGGAATACGGGGTCTAATTACAGATAAGGCAGGCAAAACGCAGACGGACAATACAGTGACCGGACTGGGGAAACAAACTGAAACGCGGACTAAACACAGAGGACTAATGACAACCAGAAACAGCTGATCACACTGGGATTCCACACGGGGTTAACAAGGGGGCGTGGCACACGGAAGGCATGGAAGATCGGGGCAGGACACATTGTTTGGATACATTTTCTTACTTATTCAAAACAGCAATTTGTAAATGTGCTTAGATGCGTTTAGTACACTATATGCTACTCTTGTTTTATCAAGTTCATTTTTGTTTAAATGCTAAAAAACATTTAAGTATAATTTTTTGGGGCTGGGAACCAATTAATTGGTTCCTTATTTCTTATGGGGAAAACGCAATCACAACTCAAACTTTTTAGGATTCGTTCCAGAGTTCTGAATGGATTAAATTCGAGTTCTGAGGTGCCACTGTATATTGGCAACATACAGAATGCAAAAGATCAGGTATCCAACATATTTATTAAGGCAGATTGAACAGCCGGAGCATAGTGTTCCTCATCTCTTTGTCTGACCCACAAAAAACTCATTACATGCCACAGTCAGTGTTGCCACCAGAACAACAAATTCCTTAAAGTCCACTTCACCATCACGGTTCTCATCCAGGTCATTCATGAGCTTTTCCACAAACATTGGATCCTGACTCACCTAAGAGGGAAGACAGATGTTACGTTGGTTCATTTTGTTAATGCAGATAGCAAATGATCTAGAACAGTGTGTCAACCCAGTCCCTGGGGGACCCCCCCCCCCCCAACCATCCACATGGACCATCAGGGGAGTCCAAGGACTGGATTGTCAAACATGGTTTAGCATGTAAACCCAGGCTTGCCAAACACATTGAATTCACTGTGGGAATTCACCTTGGAAAACAAGTGTAACATGGGATGCTTAAGGCCAAGGATCAAAAACTCACAGCAAGGAATTCTCGAAGCTCATTTTGCAGCAGGCTCTTCATTTCTGCATTACTCAGCTTGTACTTGTCTCCCTCCTTACCAGAGTATTTGTGAAATACCTCGATCAGACTCTCCATCACACCCTGAAGCTGGGAAGACATTTTTCTCCGAGAAAGTTGGTCTTACAGGAACTGTGAAGGAAAGTTTCATGGAGTGATACTAGAAGCCAACTGACCTGCCAGTAGCTTTGCACGAGAACAAAGACATTTTTATAGATCCAAAGTTAATCAAATGCACAACTGATCAGCCGGCTGCTCGGAAACTTAAATGTTCATCCAAAAACTGATGCAAACCTTTAAAGGCATTGTATCATGAAAACATCTACTTTGAAGAAAGTCTTCTGCAGAATGGTACCTTGGTAGGTTAAGTTATGTATGAATAACCACAGAACAGACAGGATCACACACACACTTAGACTGTCCATACTTCAAAATTCCAAAAGCTTTCTAAAATCTAAAAGGGACAATAGTATGTACGACTTCATACCATTAAACAATCAGATAAAAGGATTTCCTTCTTAAGAAGCAGGAAATGTTTCAATCGAAATATTTGCCGTCAGCAGGAGAGCATTAAGCAAAGATCATTAAAGACAGAAGAGTAGTAAATTTATTTAGGTGCTCTTGCTTATTTATGCAGAGCCAGCCCTGGCAACCACAAACACAGCAGTCAAATAATTAAAAGTTACTAATTCACAATTTCTTCTGGCACATTCCAAACTAACACTAGTTAAGTTAAGGATAACCTTACCTAGTGTACCTGGTAAAGGAGTATGTATTACTGGTGTAGCCAGCTTGTTAATGTCAACCAGCAGCTCCTTATTTTCACATCCTAATAAGGCACCTTCCCTCTTAAAAAAGGACGTCTTACATGTTCACTAACAACACACGTGTAATTGCTAATTTCTGCTAATTACTGAGCGGTTAAGAAATTACTCCCCAATTACACCATTTTTCCCACTAATATTTGGGATGATGCTATTATTATTTTCTGCATTGTGTGTAGTTTTACGGCCAGGTTCTATCGGATAAACCTTAAAATATACTGAAAAAGATGAGGTTAGCAGGTCTTAAAGACAAGTAATTTGTATATTTCTACTCAAACGTATTTGCACCTGAGTTTAATTAATGTCCAAAGGATAACTGCAATTAAGTGTTGAAAAGCCGGCAATCTTATCCACAAAGGGCCGATGTGTATGCAGGTTTTTGGGGTAACCTTTAGGTCAGCTGTCCAAACTCAGGTGTGAGGACTCTTCAGCCAATCAGTCCTCTAATTAGTAATCTAATTAGGGAGCTGCAGTGAAAACCCACATACACAGAGGCCCTTTCTGGATAAGATTGCCCACCAATGCTTTATAGCAATATTTCCCAATCCGGTCCTCGAGGACCCCCAGCAGTCCATGGTTTTGCCCCCTCCCAGCAGCCCGCATATTTGCTCCCTCCTGTGAGCTGGGACTGGGGACATGGACTGTCTGGGTGTTCCTGACAACCAGGTTGGGAAACACTTTCCTAAAGGGTTATCTACACCAGACAGAGCAGTAAGGGAGGTAGAAGGTAGGAGGCAGCTCAGGGGTAGGTAATGGGTGCAGTGCAGAACAGAAACATTCCTGTTGCAGGTTGTCAATCTCATGTTGTCTTCAGCTTTTCAGGGGAAGCAGGGGACTGAAAATGTAGTTGTCAGTTTAAATCTGGGTGATATTGGGACTTAGTCATCCTGTACCCAATTAGAGAGTGTGTGCCTATGTATTCTCATACTCACTCTCATTCACACACACACACACACACACATATAAAAACAGAGTACGGACAAACACCAAGAACCTAACAATGGGAATCATGAGCTCATTAGTGAAGCAAAAGTCTTCACAATATTAAATTCCTTATAATTTAAAACTGACAAAATGACTGTTTCCTTCCTGACTTAAAGTCTGGCTGTCTGTGAGAGGGGGCTAATTTGGCACGGGGGGGGGATGTGCCCAGAGTCCCCCGCTGTGGAACAGGGCCTAACGAGCAGCGAGCAGGACGATCCCTGACGTTACATCACCACAACACCCAGACACGAAGATGGCCAATTTATCCTCACGGGCTGTGCGCTGCTTCAGTAAGAAAGCCAGCGGCCAAGATGATTCATAAATAATTCATGAGACATAAAATTCCAGCCTGTGGGGGCATGACTTGCAATTCAGACCGCATCCTTGCTGGTGCTGGTCATCACAAAATACTGACGAATCAAACACAGACGAAAAAAAGGAACTGTCAGCATTTTTAATGGATTTCTTAGTTTCTAAGTCAGGTGGCCAGTATATGTAATCAGTCCATGACCTCTGCAATGATGTATCACTTTCACACCAAGTCATTTATCTGCCTCCCGCTGTCCTGAGACATTTGGGTATTGCTAAGACTCCTCGTCTTTGGGTAAATCCTGTGCTTTGCCCGGTCGCTGCTTTTCCAGCCAGTTTTTATAACGCTGCGTTTTCGGCTTGATGAAGTTCACCACGGACATTGGGAGACGGACGGCGTTGATGCCGTTCACCTGCGGAAAGGGGAGGTCAAGACGGAAATCGCAAGTTACAGATAGTGTTTCAGGAGCTGCATCTTTAAAGCCCCGAGACGACTTCAAGCCTCTCTTCCAGTGTTTCTCTGTCCTGGTCCTTGCGAGCCACCCAGCGTTTACGTGGGTGTGTTTTCGCTCCAGCTGAGTACTTTAATTAGGCATCACTGAGCCGTGACTTTGATCGATAGAAAAAGTCAAATGCATTAAAATCTCCAACAATACATTTCTGCTAAATCATTAGATAGATATAATTAAAAATTGACTCTTAAAAATGAATTTATTGATTATTAATATAAATTAATGTAAATTATTAATTGCTCATAGTCTTCAAAATAACCATGTAAGTGATATATCCAAATGCAATCATACAACATAAATTCTTTGGTTTCAGGTTTTGCAAATGTTATTTTTTTTTGAATAATGTGTTTATTGCTTTTAATATACAAGACATGTAAAATGTTATTTTTTTTATCATAATTGCAGCAAGGCCTTAAACATTTCATAATTTACATTCAACCATAACATTCTTAGGGGCTTAGCTAGTCTGTGACACAGACTAAACAGCAGGTGGCAGTGTCCAGGTTGGAGAATCACTGCTCTAGTCAAATCACACACAATGCTGAGTGCAGATCTTGTTTAGTAAAAGCTACTGTTTCAGCTCATAACCATCCTTACTTGATTCAAGGTTGCATTTTCCTTCAGGGTTTTTTTTTTCCATTTCGTCTGGAATAATGGCAAAAATTGCATTTGACCTAGTAATTTTTTACTGTACTACGCAGACACCCGTTTATGAATTCTAGTCCCTATAATGGTCTATACCAGTGTTTCCCAATCCGGTCCTTGGGGACCCACAGACGGTCCACATGTTTGCTGCCTCCCAGCTCCCTGCCAGACAGTCAACATTTTTGCTCCCTAGGGAGGGAACACAAATGTGGACTGTCTGCAGATTCCAGTGGACCGGACTGGGAAACGCTGGTCTATACTGTTAACAAGATGACTGAGTGCCTGGACTCTGTGATGAATGGTAAGTCATCCAGCTGGCAAAGAATTTCAACACCATGGCAATCAGCGCAAACAGATGGGATAAGGATTCAGGCTGGAACAAATGCCTGAGGTACAGCAAGCCAGCAGCACCTGAGCATCAATCAGCCATCCGGGTCTCGCCTTTAATCAAATGACCTACCTTGACCTCGCACCAATACTCTCCCCAACGTGTGATTGGTTCGTCCGGTAGGGTCAAGGCTTCAGGTGGTACAAACACTCCCAGCTTCAGGGAAGGAGTAAGAGGGAGAAAGTCAGTTATACATATTATTCCAACAACAGTGGGGGTGAGAAGGTAATGTCAAAGGTATCAATTCTGCAGTGAATCCCACACTGGCAGAGCAGCAATCGATTACCTTTAAAAGGAAGTGACGACACACAATCTCCTTTGACAGCACCCACTGCACATTGTTCTTCATCCCCACCTCCAGCCGGCAGCGTTTCAGGTACTCAACAGTCTGTGTGCAAACACAGGGATGGCCATGAGAGGGCAGTATAAGTACTCTACAAAGTCCCATGTGAACTGGTTGAATCTTAAAAGCAAGTGAAGATTTTAAATTCTCTTCGATGGCAATACTGGACTAATGCTCACGCCTCAGTGTATGACATTTGTAGCTGGGGGAACATAAACTCAAAGGAAATCCCATGCAGCGCTTACCAGGACGTTACATATGCCCAGCAAGGATGGTCTTACCATCTTTCCGGTGCGTGTCTGTATCCTGTCCTCCACTTTCCCCTCACGCAGTTGCTGTAATAGGGTTTGGGAGGTCAGTAGAGACAGATCAGTTCTTCCTGAATTCTAATCCAAGCTCCCTTCCCAGAAAAGGCAACACTCATGAAATGTGGACATCGTAATTTGACAGGTCTATGGAACCAGTCCACAAACTTAGTACAGAGCTAGTTTAGTCTCTCCCTGACAGAACATAATGAAGGATAAAGCAACAGGCTCAGAACTACAGATTAAAATACCTCATACAAGCCAGCACAAAATACCGTAATCACTGTAATACTGCAAAGTTATGAGACTAGAAAAACTGCCAGCTTGTAAGGACAGTTCACTAATTAGCCAATTAACCAGGATGCTTTTTGAATCCTGTTGCAGTTGGTGACAGTCAGCATTCCTTCATGCAAAGGCAAAGGTGATGAGCCTGACCCGTAATTCCTCTTGGAACATCTCCTTGTTTTCTGGTGAGGCGTACACTGCCAGGCCCTCAGGCAGAAGCTTGTTGCGGCCTAAAGCTTTCTTCACGAAAACTGTGTCACCCCGGCCTCCCAGCTCTACAAACAAGGACAAACACGCATAGAATTACCAACAAAAAAATATGGTGGGTCTTCACTGGATAACAGTATCAGAAAGTCTAACTGTAAACACGTCTCTGGCTGGCAGACTTACTAGGAACAGTCTGTGTCAGGATGAGTTCCATCTTTTCGGGCTTAGCGGCGTGCTTCGTATCCTCCACAAGTCGATAAACGCGATGTCGGTGGGAGTACAGCCTAGGGGGGCGTCCTTCTTTTGACAGTGGAACCTGCCACCATCTTTCAACCACAACTGTGTTCTAGGATATAACAGAATAAAGATACATTATTAATCCCTGTGGGGAAATTCACTTTTACCCCATTTTTCTCCCCATGGGAAACCTGGAGGGGTCACATCAAAGGGGGTGCCATCCTGCGGGGCCCCCAGGGATGAAGGGCCTCGCTCCAGGGCCCACAGACATGTGACTGTTCTGTTGAGGCTGGGTTCCAACCAGCGATCTTACGATCACAGGCTCCAGACAATTTCGTTATCCTTCAAAGTTTATGCTTATTATATAGATTATACACTTTTACCCCAAAGTAAATTGTACTGTGATGATTCCATTAATAACGGGAATTAAATTTAAGGCAATAAATTTTCTGTTCTAAATTAAAATGTGAAGCTGATCCCGACAACTCTGCTACTAACTTCATGTAACTGTTTTAGTTAGTCGACTGAATTATTCTTGGATCATTTGTAACTGAAAGAAAGCTGTATTGTACTGTGGCAGTGAATGGTTCAATGTCCATTCCTTAGAAAATACCACTGTACTAATTACAATACAGTGAAAATGAATATATTTTAGTTTTACGTCTACTTCGTAAGTAATACAACTCTTGTACAATACAATTTGATTTCATAATCGCAAACACTAAGAGCCCTGCTAACGTGAACGTGACATAGTCCGTAGCTACAAATTTCCCTTTAACTTACGAGGTTACAAAAATGCAGTATACCGGAGAACAGCCTTACCTTGCAAGCTGTTTGCGAGATGCGCTGAACAGTAGAAACCGTGACTTTACTTAGATCCCGGACCAAATTTTGAAGGACAAAACGACTATGAGCCAACATAATGAGCTATATGGCTAATTATCCTTACCATGAGGGAGAAAATAATAATAAACTCCTTCTGACAGCGAAGCGTAAAGCTCTGTTATGATCGGTGGTTTATATTAATATACAACATTTTAACACATAAACAGTCCAACTATCAGTCTACTTGAAAATTGCGGAACAGCATGGCGCGACACTGAGCCCAAAAAGCCCCACTTAGGTGGCCACCGCGAAGCCAGATTCATTTTGGAATTTCGGTACTCGTTAATAAATATAAGGTACATGTATATGAAACGTTTGTTGCTTATTCCAAAAATGTTTAAAAATGTAAACATCGGATGATCAAAGAGTGATATCACAGTCATATGCAGTTTTGGACGTGCCCTAAAATACGTGCTGCTAGTATGAAAGACGTGTGCTCCAGAGACTAATAATTCAAGAGAAAATATTGGCGTAATTATTATTTTTGTTTTATTTAACTTATAATCATATTGATGTACTTTCTCACTTCTTAGGCTAGCAGTCTAATCTGAAGCGATTGCGTACACGACTGTTTCGACAGAACAGTACACATTTGGGGGTTTGTGATTTGCTCCAAGTATATGTACTTCTCTTCATATATTATTGTGCTGTTTTGTTGATCTAGCCATTAATTAAAGGCTTATATCCAAAAAATTACCTAATCTTTATAGTACTGCATCTCCCTATAAGGGCTTGAGATGATTATTAATTCTGAGGGACCTCCTGCTGGTGCTGGCATTTCTATAGAAGTTACCTTAAAACCAGAATAAATTAAACATACACGAAGCTGCACACACAAAAAGGTATCACTCTGCAGTGAAATATTTAAACACAAAGCCACTGGAAAAAATAAATTTTACTCTCCATAATTGTATGGAATTTAAGCATATGATTTAAATAGCTGTTTTATGCCTTTGCCAACTTCTCAAAGTCATAGATAAGATGAATTCCACTACTTTGAATGAATTCTTACAAATTAATTCTACAACTTTGTAGATAAGATGAATTCTACAACTTCCCTGAAGTAACCAAGAGTTTCAGCAAATCTGTAATAGTGCACTATCCATACATTTTCTGTATTGACTTGTCCTATTCAGGGCTGTGGGAGACTGGAGTCTATCTCAGAAGGCATGGGCATAAGGCAGGATGGGGTGCCAACCTGTCGGAGGGCACACTCACACACCATTCACACACACACATGCACACCTATGGGCAATTTGCTAACTGCAATTCACCTTAGCATGTTTTTGGACTGTGGGGGGAAACCTGGAGGAAACCCCATGATGAACCATGGCAAACACCAGGATGGAGACTTGAATGCTGGTCCCAGGGGCGTGAGCCGACAATGCCAACTACTGCACTGTAGCACTCAAATAGTGTATTATAAAAACAGAAACCAAACCTACCCAGACAGGGATTTTCCTGACAGCTAACCCAGTAAGAGGAGTCAACCAACAAGAAAGGATGGAAGGTTAGACGTACCAGACACACAAAACACTTGCAAATGGCTGTAGCACGTTTATCAAATTACTATTATGTCCCATCTCAACCTCCATATTCAACACCTCTGCACACCACACGATTAAGCTACACATATAATAAAAGCTAATTTTAAAATATCACAGAAGAATTTCCCATACTAGCTGTTCAGGTTTATGCATAATTCTGCTGTTTCTGAAGACCGTTCAATGAAATTCTACTGATTTATACAAAGGCTTTTTCATTAGGTAGGAGTACAAATCTCATAGACGCCCTCGTATGCTTACTGCCTCTACAAAACAGAGTTCAAAGTAAAATATAAAAGGAAGTTTTAGCACCGATATCTTCGAAGCTTGAAACATTTTAAAGCTTGAAACATTTTCCAAATAATAAATGCTATTAGGCCTACAAATTAATTAGGCGGTGATAAAAAAACATTTAATCCTGAAGTCATTTACCAGAAGGAAAGTAAAATGCTCTATGGTTACATTTAACTATGTGGCTTTATCTGGCTTTCAACACTTCAAGGATTAATTGAGGTTATAAATAAACGATCCCCTAGTATCGTTTTTCTGATTGCTTCACGGATATAGCAAATGGATTTCCCGATAACCACTTCGGATTATCATACAGCAGTAGCTTGTCTGTTGTCAGACGTGTGAATCTGGCCCCATGTTCTATATTAAGCTCATTTACACCAAGGTTACAGCATCACTTAATACTGTAAGATACAGTAGTTACATAATGTTAAGGCTTTTTACATTTATACGACAAGACTGTCATACATATTTACATATGGTAATAGGGTAGTTGTTATGACAGTGTTACAGTATTAGATATCGGCTAAACATCTGTTATCTGTTCAAAGTAACACAGTCAACTTGGAAAATTGGTATAAAAGCAACTTGACGACATTGTTCACCATGAAATACTGGCAAAAAGCAAAAAAAGAAAAAAAAACCCCACAAATTATTACAAGATAAAAAACTAAAGACTAAAAGTAAATGCTAGATTTGTAAAGCGTACAGCACAGTTGAAAGACTACAGCAACACCCCACATTTGTAAATACCAAAATTTCTCAAAGAATGACCTCAATCATTCCCTTACATTGTACACTTGAGTTGTAATACTATGCCTGAGAATGGATAACTATACTTAAATTCAAAACAGTGAGATAATTTCAAATGAAAACATGTAGTCTTCACCACAAGAACGACGCCTCAGAGGTTCCTGGTACCTCTGTCTTTAACCCTAAGTGTCCAAGTGGTTCCTGTGCTTCGCAGAAGGTAGATCAGTTGATAGTCTCTCACATAAAGTATACAGTAAAAATAATTTCTGTTTAATATGAATTGATATTTTTTTCTGATTTGGTATCGTTATTTAAATACTAAGGAATTTCAGCAGATGATTGATGGGGCAGACGAGTTAGACTACATTACAGAGAACCAAACACAGCAGTTCAACACAGTCAAAAAGCAATAGAGTTATACTGATTTGTGTGACCCATAAATATATAGTTTCCAAAGTAAATGTAAATTTGACAGTGATATACATCCATGGTGATGCTAAATGCCTTTCAAACTAGGTGTCGATGTTATTTTTCTGTTTATGAGAATATAAAAAGGCTGAGAAAGAACAGTGGCTAGATAAACCAGAATGGGGTGGTGAACAGGAAGAGAGAGTATCGAAGCAACCAGGTGACAGAAGCCGAAACAGGTCCCTTGTTGATGACCACCTTGTAGGAGACCACCTCCACCTTATGGCCGTCCTCCAGGGCCATGCAACGAAAGATTCCATCGGTGAAGGGCAAAAGTGACATGGGCGCCAGGACACAGGAGTCCCCCAAGATGGAGCAGGGGTAACGGTGGGCGCAGTGGTCTTTCTCCCAAAGGTAGGAGGCATGGAAGGAGTACACAGGACATGGTAGCAGCACCGGGCCGTCCACATCCACCTCCACCTCCTTGGGGGAAGTGCTATGTGCCCTCAGGCCTGTAGAGGGAGCCCAAATCAGAGCCATCAAGTTAACCGGTTAAGTAACATCAGAACCTGTCTCTATCCCACAATAAAGGCTTATAATTCTGATGACTTATCTTAGATTAACCAAAGCCAGATTCTAACTAGATTTTAGTAGCAGTCAGGGCCCAAGCTAGCATCTCTCCTACAGATAATCATATGCACGGTAATATAATCGCCACAAAATAACGTAAACTCTATTCATTACTGATCTTTGTTTACCGCATAAGAAATACTAACTGTGGGGGAGCATAAAATGAACATTTATAAAATGCTAAATTCTTTGTTATCTCTGGGGTACACAGAGATGGCCAAGCGTATGCCTGGCTGAATGACCCACTGAGGTCCAGAATGAGATTAAGTATGGCCTAAGTACAAATAGGCCGTCCTTTAGGAAAAGGAATGGCACCCTCTTATCCTCGAAGGCTACCAGGTTTTCTGGTTTGTGGTTATTCTCAATTCTGAAACATCCTTATTAAGTCATGCAGGCCTCTCTGGATGCAAACTTGGGATTCCCTGAAAGCTGCCATTAGATTGACTCTATTGGTAAGGAGAAGGTATCGTAGGACTGGGAAGGAGAGAGTGACCTGCAAACCCTGCAGCTGAATCTCCACACTCGGACGCACTGGACTGGTCAAGGCTCTGGACAATCATGCTGGGAAAACAGATGGCAAAAACAAGATATGAAAAGAAGGCCAAACAAAACAATGCATACAGTTTGTTTCTGAAAACTATTGACTCTCTGTGAATATATTTTTTAATAAAACTTCTATATTGTTATGCCGCATCTAAAAAAAAATCTATATTCAGAGGTTATTGGAGGGATGCCTGTTGATTTCAATCTCATAAATGAAAAATTCACTCACTGTTCCAATACCATTGGTCATCAGAAGACATCCTAGGTAAGAATACATTTCTCCTGAACAAAGAAACTATGAAAAATTTCAGTCTGCCTTCAAGATTCAAGGGATCTTATTCATACTGTAATTCCATGGAGAGAAAGTATATGTATGTATGCTATAATCTACACACCATTAAAACAAAAAAATATTAATTTTACTATTTAAGAAAAGACATGGAATTTATGACAGAACAGATGACACACCCTGTGCTGATGTTGTATTCCTTTGGTATCACCACACACTTCCTTTTGCCAACATCCCACCCACAATAAGGGTCACGCGAAAGGATGCATCCCCGGCAACCGTCTCCGTAGCGACCACAGTCAGCCAATGGAATGCGCTGGACTTCTGTGGGTGAGCTCACATACAGATACCCCTTGGGACCAACGGAAAAGCGAGATGAATAGACAAGTGGTGTCACCGTGGAATTTCACAGACAAAATGTCAATAAAGACTGAGCTGGGGTTTAATTGATATACAGCTCTCGAAAAAAACATTAACAGACCACTCCATATTATTTTTTAAATCTGCATTTTTAAATCCTGGTTTACTCCTGGTTCTGCTGGCAGAAGGCTACATGGCAGGTTGCTTCCAGGCTCAAGATTTCTAAGACACCAGTACGCAAGAATAAGGTGAAACAGGAGACACTGGGAATGGCCAAAAACTAGCCAGGTAAAAGGCAGAAGCGACTTTCTAATGCCAGAGATGATTGTTTTACATTGTATCTGACAGTTTCTCATGAATCGGGGGATGACATCAAGTGACCATCAAAAAGAATGGGAAACATCAAGTGCAGGTGTGAAGTACACTGCTAGGACAGTTTGTAACAAGCTCCTAAAAGCAGGACTGAAGTCCCATAAAGCAAGGAAGAAGACTTTCATGGATGAGAAGCAGGGAAGAGCCAAGCTGGAGTTTGCAAATATATACAGATGCTCCTCTACTTACGAATGAGATACGTTCCGAACGGCCATTTGTAACTTGAAATGTTTGTAAATCGTTATTCAACACCATTTTAAGGGTATATGCAAGTACAAAGAACTAGGATGCTGGGAGTTCACACGCTACACTGCTGCACGGCGGGAGTAGCGGCCAGAAGTCGTGCTACCTGGAACTGGCACGCAGAACAAAAAAATTGACAGGAAACGAGAGCCTAATGATCACAATTTAGACTTATAGTCCTCTTCGTTCATATGTCTGAAAGTTTGTAAGTTGAAAGTTCATAAGTAGAGGAGCGTCTATATATATATATATATATATATATATATATATATATATATATATAAAACTCACAGACACACACCTATAAATTGAGAAATGAGTGAAACAAAAAATGCTGCTGTGGTCTCTTAATTTTTTCTAGAGCTGTATATTTTACTTGGTGCCTATTTGCATGAAGATTCTGCTGGAATGCTTCGTAATTCAGTCATACTGAAGGCCAAGTAAGATTGGGTCACATTAGAAATCTCGGCACCAAATACTCCCCTTGGTGACACTCTGATTGGCACGCACCAAAGGAGACGACCCAATCAGCAAGCCAACTAGCATGAGTGGGAGAGATGAAGCGGCAGCGTACCCTCTCAGAGTCGATGGCCACGGCTGTGACTGGACCCTTAGAACGGAAGGCTGAGTACTGTGAGATGATGAAAGCTTCCTCGATGGTGTGAAGGACCTTCAGCACTTTACCGCTCTCTAACATAGGACAGGACAAGGAGACAAGGACGGAGACAGAAAGGGAGGATGGCTACTGAATCATCTGAAGGACAAAGACCCGTATACACATGTGAATTGAATTTGAATACAGTTTTAGAATAATATCTGTATTACAACCTCTGCAAGAAGTGTATGGAGGTTTTACAAAGAACCAGACAGCAAGAATTCAACACAAATCTTCACCTATGAAGGGAAGAAGATTTAGTTCAAGATGAGAGCTGAATTACTACTAAGTATGTTATAAATGCATAAATGAAGTTGATCTTTGTATGTCAACATTCACTTCATGCAGAACTATGTATCATTCATATAAAAAAATTCCTGCAAGTAATTTATGACTCTCTTAAAGTCCATCCATCCATCAATCTTCCATACCCGTATGAGCCTATCCCAGAAGCTATGGGCACAAGGCAGGGATTAATCCAGGACCGAGTGCCAACCCATCACAGGGCACGCACAATGGGACAATCTGGCAACTCCAGTTAACCTCATGTTAAATGTAACATTTTAACTTAATGTTTTTGGACCGTGGAGGGAAACTGGAAGAAATATACAATCTCCACACATGCAGAGCCCGTGCGGAGACTCAAACCCGAATCCCAGAGGTGTGAGCTGACCACTGCACCACCATGCCCCCCCAGTCTCAGAACTTTAAGCGATAAACCCCCATTCGACACGCTTAAGGCACATGGAACCCCTGGCCCTGTTGCATATCATCCCGCCTCTGGCAGGGCTCACACCTGTGCCCAGGTACACCACGCTGTAGTGCTCCTCATTGACAGCCAGGACGGTGTCGGCGACGATCTTGGTGAAGCGGTCGCCGGTGGGCAGGTCCAAAGGTGCCAGTCCGATTGGCCAGATCACATCCTCAATCTCCGGATGGTCCCGTATCACTCCCAGGGTCTTGGCATTCAGGGACGTCGTTACATTCTTGAAAGTGCACTAGCGGTGGAAAAAACGATCCTGTGATGATCCAGCGATGGCACCGTACACATCACTATTTTAATCTTTGAAATTCCTTAGTTATAATAATCTGGGCGTTTAATTTGTTTCAGATTAGAAGCTAATCTAAAGAAACATTAACACGTCAATGGAAGTGACAACATTTTAGCATAATCTGAGGATACATAGAGTGTCTACGGCAACCAGGCCTTCTGAATGGATGCTGTGCAACCTGTCAGTGCTGCATTTTCCAGGATTTATTTATTTTACCATCCCTGGTCGGTAGCCTGCCAGGATTCCCCGGTATCCTTTCAGTCTGGAGGTAGAGAAGGCCAGGTCGATGTCCTCGACAGAGTAGGCACACACCACAGTAACGTCCCTGCGCAGAACAAAGCGCAGATGAGCGTCAACGACTTGAATACGATTCAAAATGTCCTGCTGATCTTGGAATCAGCTCTGTGAGTCAGTCTGAAGTACAGGATGTACAGAGAGAGACACGGTCCGGTTTGATTAGACACTGACGTCGTTTCTTTTCCGCAGTGCTCACCAGGCGTTGGCGAAGAGCCCGTACATCACACCAGTCCTCTTTTCACGGGCGGTCAACACGAATGCCTGCTTCAGGTTGTTGAACTGCTGGTGTCTGCTGGCTGAGCCGCACATCAGGCGTGCCTTCAGGAAAGTGGTCCAGGAATTCTCCAGAGTCCCCTTGATGCCACCCTCATCGATCTAAAAACAATGCATTATGGGATTAATTCCAGTTATGGACTGGAATGATGCTTGATGTCCTCACTGATACACAATATAGGTCCCTAACCTTATTTCTGTACTCATATGTCCTCATTTATCCTCTCCTAAGTCACTACATTTGTTGGTTGGTTACCATGCAGACTCGTCCAATACAAGCCCTGTAGGGCTCCTTGTCAACGTTGGCGGTCTTGTTGATCTCACTGAAGAAGAAGTAGATCTCCTCCTTGTGCTTCACAGATCCCGGAATCACTGCTGCACCTGCAAACCGGGGATCTGTACAAACAGGTTTATCAGACAGTGTAACGTATAAAGAGACTGACAAGGTAATGGTAAGCACAATCAGATGGTTACTATGGCAACGTGTGACTCATCACATTCATCAATATTCATTTCCGTGGCAATTTCTGTGCCTATAATTCAGCAAATCTAAAGGTATAACGTTTTAAAAATTGGCAACTTGCTAATTTTGCCCTTGTCATAACTGCACTTACACCATGCGAATGGAACAGCAACAACACAAACCTTCAAAATGCTCTCTTGAAATATTCCCTGTAAATATTCTCTATAATAACTTCCATATATCTTTTCCAGTGCTGCACCTTCAGCCGGCATTTCAAACCCCCCCCCACCCCCCACCTAAATCTATTATATCCCAAACTCCACCAATGCCCCCCGCC
>JAODJU010000046.1:12147264-12174263 GCA_026776725.1 Gnathonemus echidnorhynchus
TATATATTACACTGTGGGAACCAAATGTCCCCATAATGTGATAGAAACCTGTTATTTCTGCCCTTGTGAGGACATTTCTTTCAGTTCCCACAAAGGGAAACTCACTTTTATAAAAATCTGTCACTAATCAAAAAACGCCAAAAGTCTCATATTTTGTTAGACTATTTATGGTGAAGGTCAGGGCTGGGTGGGGCTTAAGGTTGTCATTGCTGGGATTAGGGTTTTTCCCCATAAAAATAAATGCACAATCCCCACAAACATATAATTACACACCTGTGTGTGTGTGGTGACGTGCATCTTCTACTTCATAAATGAGGGGGAAAAAAATCACATCCATGGAGCAACATCTTCAGCGCCTCCTGAAAAGACGATTTCACACAGCTTCCTCCTCTTTAGCTGCTTTAAATTTCAAAGGTCAAATGGGATCCTCCTGCAGCCCTTTTATCCGATCGCTTTTTATTGAACTTCTTGTAATAAGATCATTAACTTCCCTTTTTTAACCTTTTGCATATTAGTTTATGTATCATTCGTACGATACATTGTTTCACTTTTTACATTTTTGAATGGCAAGAAGTTGGCAAGACATGAGGGCTACCTTACAGAGCCTCTAAATCCCCTCGAATAAAGGGGTTAGCTGAGCAGGGAGACAAGAAAGGCGAGGTCTGTTTTCAAGTCGGGAGACGGGACCCTCAACACAGTCAGCCAAAACCTGATCCCGGGGTATACAAGGAGGCAGAGGAAGGTCATGCAGAAGCTTACGGGTGGAAAATTAAAAAAGCATGCTGCCTAGGTTACTAAAGGCGCCCCCATGGATGGATAAGTGAGAGGTTCATTGGGCTGGACCTGTGCTTGGCCTACGGTTCCTTTTATTTTATGTCTGTGAGTGCAAGCAAAGCCAGGGTATTCATTACACTATTCATTAGTCTGCCATTCATTACTACACAACTACTATATAGTAAATATTTATATATCTGCCTATCCAAGCATTTTCCAATAATTGCTCATCCAGTGTAGGGTCAATGCCTGGGGCCAATACCAGGAAGCACAGGGCATGAGGAAGTAGATGAGATGCTATTTAATACCCGCTGAGTCAATAATAAAATGGAGGGAAACAATTTCTTTTCGAAGCATTGCTTCGAATTACTGTATGCATAATTGCACAGTGGACACAAAGATTACAGCTCTCCATGGAGAGAACATAAAGATAATGAATGAAGATGATCCATGCTTCTGCAAGCCAATGGCCTTTGATGAATTCTTGGTAGGTTGTAGCCAATGCTTACAGCACATCGCAGTGTAGGTGTAGCATTTCCTTGTGTCTACACTGTCTTAGGAAACAGTGAAGTCACTGGAGGCTAAAGCCAGCCCTTAGCATGAAGGCCTATGCAGCATCAATTTCTCAGACAAACCAAAAGTCATTATGATCAAATGTCAGAGCATACTGTTTGAAAGTTCAGAGCGTTGGCCATCACTCACGTCCGAGAAACTGCGCCAGCTCTCTCTGCGGCGACAATCTAATTGCTCTGTCATTTCCAGCATATTGGCTTGTACCAGCGTGTGGGATACAGACAGAGCCTCCATTACCAAAATGACATTCCTGACCTGCTTTTGAGTGATTCGACCGAAAGCGGGCGGCTCATCACTCAGGGTGCTGATTCTAAAGCTGTCCGCTTGAATAATCAAGAGCCGCGTCTTAGCTATGGATTAAGGTGTATTAACGCAGAGCAGTGGTGTGTACAAGCCATGTGGAGGGAGATGGGAGCCAGACAAAAGCATGTTTTATGAATGTTCACACACATGCACTATATGCATCTATTCCAGGTTGCATGCTGGTATAGCTATACAAGGACTTTGGTCGTGGAAATGGCCACGCGTCATCTCAGCGTCAAGCACCTCATCTCGTATCACCCTGTCTCAGTCTCGGTCCCGCAGTCAGTCGGTATTCACTACACTAGTGTTCGCAATCTCCTAGACTACATATTATGTCTATAAAATTGGATTTTCTGTGTACTGCATAGTACAAGATGTCGGTGAAAATAAATAAAAACGATTATCAGCTACCTGTACACATTTATAAATATCCTCCTGAGACCCAAGGAAGATAGTTTCCTTCAATTATAGGTTTTTTGTACTTTGGAGGAAATAAGACATATTACAATTTAGATTTTTTCAAATTTATTTTTATTTTTAATTTCACAGCATGTCCTCTTTAGTGTACAACAGGAATAAGTATGTTTCTTTACATCAGTGAAAAGATAGAAGCAAAAATTAAATGTCCACTACAATGGACATAAATGAATGGGTGGAGTCTCAGGAGGATATACTGATAATGTTATAAATGGTGCAAAGGTGACATTAAAACAAAATCTAAAGATGGTTGACACAAGCTCACCATCAGGACAGTATGCTTGAAATATCGGTGTGTAGCCAGAGGTGGATATTTCAGGTCCAGAAAGTAAAAATCCAAACCAGGATTTTGTTTCGACCAACCAGTTGAGTATAAAGAGTCACAGTCACAGAGTACTCAATTGCTAGGTTGAAAGTGAGGAGTGTCTGGTACTTTCCTTAGGGTTGTAGAGTTTATTGTGACCAGCAGTGCAGAAGACAGTTCTGGTTAAATCCGAGACAGTATTATAATCAATTATTCTTTCAGTATGCTTTACCAGGGACGGCCACTCCACACACCCAAGAGGGTTCAAATCTCAACCTGGCTTCTTCCAACAATCTAAAAAACAGTTCAGCCGATCAGGCATTCCTAAATTGCCCATAGAGATTGTTAATGACCATGTGCCTTATAATGCATGTATGCCCATTGCATTCTGGGATATGTGCCAGACTGATAGTTACCCTGAACTGGATAAGCGGCAATGGAAAGAATAAGAAAAGATGAATGGACACATGAATCCCCTCTTCAGCACTGCCTGTGAGCCTGGCAATTAAGGCAAAAGCCGCGGTAGATTAACAGACTCGATGCCGTCACAGACGGGCACCCAAACGCACAGACTTTTGTTGGATAAGACAAGTAAGGGTATCGGGAGAATGAGGGCATAGAAACTAAGCCAGTCCAGTAAGGGAGTGCGACCTTTTGCATTTGGGTGGATCAGATCTCTTTAAAATGTCATGTGGCTGCGTGTGTGTGGGGGGGTTCGGGCTTCCTATGACACGTCTAACTAATGTAGAGGCGGATTGCTGTGTGTCTACTTATAGTGATATATATTCTAGTGATGCCGGGGTCTAAAGGTCAGTGCCTGACAGGGTTTAAAAATCAGGGATTCCTGACACCTGAAAGCGAAGCCCAAACGTATCCACCTGTTTGCAAGTTCGCGAGGGAAACTCGAGCACTTTCATGCTGGCCGACTTATCATCATAGAAGGTCATCTTCTAAATTATGGATTCATAAGCAGGCCAAGTGGGCGTGGAGCAGCCTCAGCGTCAGTGTCCCTCTCTGAAAAACCCGCCAGAGACCCGGGATAATCAAAGTCCGGAATCTGCTCGCCCATTCCGTCACTGCTCAGCCTGACCGTTTCATTTAGAACTGCCCTTAAGTAACGACTTCCTTTTCATTTTCCAGAACATTCCTGATCTTCTGCTACCCACTATACCTTGAGAAAGCCGCCAAAGTCTGATCTGTATGCAGGAGACGCGATTCTCTGCCACAGCCTTCCAGTTTTCCTATAAAAGCAACAACTTCCCTTATATTTTCATTTCACATTTTCAGTCTCATAAGATTTTTATGCATTTTAAATGTCTTATGGAAAGGCTGTTGGAAGACCGTGACAGCTTGCGGTAAAAATGCATAGCGCTGATTTATTTAGTTCCAGGTAGCAGATCGTGACGGGATTATCCACACCCAGCTGCTCGCCTGTTTGTCACGCTGTGTGTGCCTCGCTTCCCCGTCAGGAGAAAGGAAAGGAGAGCCCTTAACGTCTTCAGAGAAGTCGACCCAGTCTGGAGTCACACCAGCAATACATATATTTCCCCGAAACAGACGACGAAGCTCTTGGAAAAGATAGACATGAGCTGTCATCTTGTCAAGGGCTTCAACTTATAGGGGATGAGAGGTCAAGAATCAGAATGACTGAAGTGGATGAGAAGTGCAGGTCCAGTGCGGGGGGGGGGGGGGCAAACTGTGTGAAGAGGTCTGGGTGCGGAGGAGGAGGAAGCAGAAGCATGCACTGGAGAGCCCTTGAACCCGAGCTGTGTTAATACGCAGACCTGCTTCATTCACAACAAGACAAAGGCACAATCCAGCATAACACCCATTCCCAGCTAACCCGGATTTGGGGAAAATGTCATGCGGGAAAATCGAAGCAATCGGGAGCTCTTCTGATCTGTCGCCATTTGAAGGGAGGTGGAGATTCTGAACACCAGCTTGTACTGAAATGGGAAAATGTTTAGTGTTTCCATCAATCTTCTGCACCCGCTTGTCCTGGTCAGTGTAACAGGGAGTCCTGCACGAGTTCAGGTACCCATGGGTACCCGACGGGTAACCCGTCTACACGTGTGTTTTGCATTTTCAGAAAAATACATGCAGGACTCTAGGCTATGGGCACAAGACAGGGAACCCCCCCCCCCCCGGACGGTGTGCCAACCCATCGCAGGGCACACATACACACAAACACCATTCACAGCCACGGACAATTTGGTAAGTGCTCACCACTGTGCCACCAAGCTGCCCCATTTAGCATTTCCTTTAAGGTAAATTACCATGCAGACAGTGACAGGAGGCCAATCGGAAAAATTAGGCTGTTTCAAATCCCACAGTAAATGTCTTTGTCATCAGTTTTCTAGTCCTTTTTCTTTTTTATGTACAATAGAATGCAGATACCATCACTGCCTCTGAACAAAAGTAGGATCTTTTAGGAAAATTATGGGAAATAATTGTGCAACACTTATCTAATGGAAAGAGATAAGTATCTGCCTAATTTGTCATGAAATACAGCCAGTGTCCTAGTATTTATTTTATGAAATATGAAAATATTGTGTTTGGGTAACACATAACTCTGCCCAGCTAAAGCTGCATGTTTGCAGCAAGCATGAAACAATGCATCACACAGCAAGACAGCATGCATGAAAAACTGCATTGCATAGCGAGACAGAATGCATCAAATAATGCATCACGCACTAAGACAGCATGCACGAAACAACGCATCACAAACCAAGACAGCATGAACTACTGGTGAAAGACTGCACTTGGTCAAATGAAACCATTCGAGTAATCCCTACTGCTGCAGCCAGCTGCATTCGAGCTGCATTCGAGCCTCTTTGCAAGCCTCTCGATGTGAGGTGGCACTGAAATCTGTGAGACTTAGCAGACGGCTCTTCTGGTGACACTTCACATCCAATGAATTAGCAGCCGACGCAGCCGCAGCCTTCCCTGCGATTGAGATTAATCGCCAGGTACTTGTCACGAGCACCTCACTCAGCTGGAGATCGATGGAAGCTTCTCAGGGACTATATTATCACCCCATGGATTTTTATTAGCGTCAAGCAAAGAATAAGAGCAGGACAAATCACAGAACTAAGCCTATCTTTGGCAATTCTCACCGGTGAAAATGGTTTGCTTATGGGGGTCAAATGTATAGACAAGGAAACCAAAAGACAATTTGTCAGTACCTTCCTCCGTCCATCCATCCATCCATCCATCCCCACAGCCCCTAATCCAGTACTGAGTCACCTAGAGCCTGGTTATGAAGACTGGGGTATCAACCCCCTTGACCCAATGGTTATGCATCTAACCTTAAGTTAAAACAATGTTCAGTAGGAAATGTTAAATGAATATTCTGACACCTAACATCTTAGATGTTCTTTTCCATCACCTTTTCACCTGTTCTGACAGAACGTCCCATATCAATAAAGTGCAGCAGTGCAGTATGTTAGCTAGAGCATTAGCTTTTCAGGACATGTCAAGGCCACGGATGTTTAACCTGATCAGTAAAACCTGACAAACCAAAGCTTCTCATGCCCCAAATTTTCAGATGCAAGTTCATGGCGTTACCCTCGGCGCCATAATCCATGATTTCCTGCTTGGAATCAATAAAGTAAATCTACCTATAACCCAGATAAACCAACACGAGGAATATCGTCAGAGTCCCAAAGCCGTCCAAGACTCAGAGAAATATAATTATTTCTGCTGCAAAGTTATCAAGCATCGAGGCAGACTGCCGCTCACCACAGCTGTGTTCTCTCCGCACGATGCCAGGGCTACAAGCGGTGACCATCACGTATATATGAGCCGTTTTACAGAGTTAATCAGTACATGAATAGGCAAGTAAGAGTATCGTGTGATTTATGAGCGAGCACGAGACAGGTGATCCTGTTGTCGGCTTTTAACCGTAAGGATGGCGTGCGGGAGGCGGGCTGCTCGTGAATAGGATTCGGTTACAATTCTTGGAAATAGTTACGTGTATAGCCTCAACTGACTGGCGGAGAAAAGCCGCTCGACTCTTACGTTCAGTCATTTCTCATCATTATTCCCCTTAACATGGCAGATAATGTTATTAATCGCACTGCAATGCAGCAAGGACACGATGGGGACTCAAGAGTGCTTTGCAAATCTCCATTTATTCAAGCCAACATCGTCAATAGTTTCTTATTTCGGGAGGTTGTATGGCATGGAGCATATAGTCTAACACACACACACACACACACACGCGCACACACACAAACACACAAGCAAATGCATGCACGTTTCCCATTAGGCATCAACCGCCAATGGAAGCAGGCTCCGCCCATCCTGAATTACACCCAGATTGATATTCAAATTTGTAGTTTTTGGCCAGTTCTATTTCGGCAAAACACTACATTTTTCTTTTTTAAGTTTTCTTTTAATACTTTTCCTGAAAGTCTTAAGAATGACCTCCTTTGGTTTTGTGCTCCTGTACTAAAAGGATGTTTCTTTAATTGCCTGTCTTAATGTTTACCACTGTTCTGCCGAGGTGAGCTGAGGGGCGATATATTGATTCAGGTTATACCAAGTGAGTTGCTGGTCCTCTTGCATTTATTCATATATCCTGCTCACAGGGCATTCTGGCCTGAAGTCCCACACTCTCGCACCTGAACTCCGGAGCACACGGAAAGGCAGCCTGCTGTATTATGCTCCTGGCTATCTCACTTTCAGCTACTTCCACAATTCTTCAGCACCTGGGAATTGATGGGCTCTCAGGTTGAAACATTGGAGATCAAAAGAAAAAAAAAAAAAAATCAGTTCCTCAAATCAGCTGTTGGGTTTTGAATAAAGCCAAAGCTTCGATCCAGTAGAAAACAGTCACAGATGCTCCAAACTACCATTCATGACAGGATCGACACCTATAACATGAAATGGTATTTTCAGTCTTTTTATCCTTCATTTTTTTTTCCTCCAGAGCAATTCGAGTAGGTCAGATATTTTACACTTCATCCATTTCTATATCAAGATAAGCAGCAGAACTAATTCATTATTCATCATTTAAACAAACACCAGCAATGGAGCGCACAACAGATGTTCCACTTCATGTTTTCAAGGCGAGACATCTGCTGACCCCCACCTGTATGGAGATTCGAGTTTGATGACGGCTGATAAATGGAGTGGATGCAATCGCGTCGTTTTCCTGTATTATGTCGACAGCACAATGAACCAACGCCCAAAGTTTCCAGAGTGAAACAGGAGTATATAGAGAACACAGTAAAGAGACCAGATTGCTTGTTAAAGGCATCATTCACTATTCAATAGTCATAAATAAACTTCGCTCGGAGCATGTAACTATTAATAAATGGAACCATAGGTAATGGAACAGCAGACCGCCGCTCCTATTGCAAACAGTAAATAGTGCCTACATCACTTTAACATAATGGATGCACCCATAATTCACTTATAAATGGATGTGCCAACATCCCTGCAAGAACTTACATGCCATGCAATCTATGGAAAAACCGGTGCACTGCTCTGGCTAACGAGCAGATTGTTAATGCAATCTGACATATTATCCTGTAAGTACTACTGAAGGAATCTGAGTTTAGTATCCTTGCTTATGGGTTTAACAAAAAAAAAAAAAAGGTCACCCTTGGTATCCGAAGTAAGTAAATCTTCAGCAATGACAATAATCTAATCATGGCTTGTAACAATACTGAACAGGAAACTTTCTCCAATATTACGCAGCTTAAAAAAAAAAAACAAACGTCCGTCACGTTTTGGAATTTTACTGTTGCATATAATACCAGTAATACTACACACACTACCTTTTAATGCATTTTCCTCTATTCCGGCCATGTTATTCACCTTACAGTAAAAGTTCTTGAGGCAGTGAAGTAATACATATCAAATACTGCAATCAGCAAGAAATGTAGCCACCTGGAATGCTTCTCCAACAGTCCTGAAGGAGTTTCCACAAGTTTTGGGCACAAGTTCGCTACCTTGCTAATAAACTCGTCCCAAACCAGCTCCACAGGGTTTCGGTCGGGGGCGATTGTGGGGGCCAGGTCATCTGTTGCAGCACTCAATCTCTTCCCTTGTTCACACAATAATACTACTGCATAACCTCGAGGAGTGCTTGGGGTCATTTTCTTGGTGAAACACAAATCATTTTCAGTAGGTGTTCCCAGATAAATGACCTGTTCTTTTGACTGGTAATGTATATATAGCACGAAGCAATTCCCACTACTGTTCATCCTTCATGTCAGTTCAGACGGAGAGATAAATAATGAATTAATTGGCTTGTTAGTCTGCCAATAAGGGTGTCATGGTAGGTCATGGTAGTGAGCGCTCTTGCTTAACCCCTCTGTGGAAGTGTGTGGGTATCCCTCCCACAGTCGAAAGACACACAATTACATGAACGGGTACCTCTGAACTGCCCACAGCATGTGAAATGTGATACGGTCACTCATTAAAATATAAAATGCCATTAGTATGTCCTACATTAATAAGCTAGTTTCTCGCATTCTCAAGGAATGTGACTGGGGGAATCTGGCTAATTTGTTCATGGATGTTTGACTACAGTGGTAACAGCAGAATTTTAGCTTGAAATTTTGCCAGCAGGATTGTGTTTAATACTATCTCATGAGACACCAAACTGCTGTAGGCTACATAAACAGCACGTTAAAAAATTCATTTTCAATCTCTATCGCAGTCGGTTGGCACTGCGGTCGGATCTTCTCACTCTGGTGTGTGTGAGGTCTGCATGTTCCGCCTCTTGGGTGCCTTTCCTTCAGGTACTGCTACTCTAGTTTGTCGAAAAACAAGCAACTAGGCAAACTTCTATCTCAAACGTTTCTCAGAATATGTAACTGTGCATGTTATCATGCCATATAACCTGCGTTTTGCAGGATAGGCTCCAGATTCCCTGCCCCTCCTATAGTGGATGATGGCTGGATGGATTACTATATACAACTTTAAGCATTACCGGCAAGTGGCTCATCGAGTTAGGCCTGTGAACAGAAGGTTGTTGGTTCAAGACCTGCCCTATGCAGAACAGTCTCATCTCCATTGGGCCCTTGAGCAAGGCCATTAACCCCCCCCCCCCCCCACCAGGGGCACTTGAAGAGGGGCCTGATCCTGTGCTTGGACCCTAAGCTTTGCTCTCAAAGGTTTATGTGTGGAGGAGTGCATGATGGGATATGGGAGACCATGCATTCCAATACACCTGCAAATAAGGCACAATTTCATAAAAATGCATATGTTTTCCCAGCTGCACTGAGAAGCGGACAGACTGCGACTTCACTGCCTCGAACAAATCCAGCCTGGTCCTAGAGGGCCCAGGTTCTAGCGGCTCACTTCACTAAAGCTACGGCAAAGATTACTGCAGGGAAGAGGGTTGATCAAAGCCTACACCGCCCTGAGAGCACTGGGGACTGCTTCAGTGCTAGTGCTGATTCAACATCAAAAGACCACCAGTGGGAACTAATCCAGACCCGCAAGATTAAACTTGCTTCACAATACGGGTTGCCAGTGTTTACGATAAACATCCAACCAGGGTAATGAATGCATTGTCCAAGTCAACACAAAAATGAAACACTGCCAAGGAAGCGATGCCTCATTTCATTAGCTACCATGGAAAAAACTGCACATAGACTCCGCAGACTTTGCACAGCAGCCTGGTCATTTGCATGCACTATTCTGTCTGTTACACAATAACCTGGCACAAAGCACTAGGCAGTAATCTACCTTTTACTTATGAACCTCTATGCAATATTCACAATATTTGCTATATGTTTACACTGCATTTTTAAAATTGCATTTCCTGTGTTTACAAATTTATCAACATAACTGGACTCCCATTTATTCTTACTGACATACTGTGTAACTGTACTCTGCTTTTCAGCAGCTTAATTTTATTTATAATATTTCTAAATTATTTGTGGTTTGTGTTTAATTTGTGTTTACCGGTGGCAAGAAAGATATGCAGACTTTCATTGTAGAGTGCAGCGCTCTTCAAATCTGGACCTCGATTTCAAATGCAGGCCTTGTTTTCAGGTCTCCCAGGTAATTAGTTTAATAATTACTGATTCTGATTGGCCAGAGGCTTCCTGCCTGGCTCACAGGTACAGGAAGGCTGGAAAATCAGCAGCGCTCAGACCTTGAGGACCGTGATTTGGATAGGTATAGTGTAAGCGACTGTTTACTGTGCATATGACAATAATATTCTAGAATCTCTTGCAGCATTCCATAAATTATTGCTCTTCTGCTAATGAATAGTTTGGCAAAAACTGGCAAACAATATGGACCTTACTGGCAGAGGTTGTATGCATGTGGACCAAACCAACTGCTACACCAACCACCAATGCAACTGAAACCAAGATGAGCAGCTGAGGTCAAACATTTGTAGGATTTTTACTCCCCTGAATGACAGAGGAACAAAGAGTTGGACATGGGGCGATACTGGCATCACTAAAGCAGCCAGAGAATCCACATAAAAGGATCCACTGCACAATTAATTTTACGTTATCTGAATAATGCAGCAGCAGATATGAGGAAACCCACGAATGAAGTTGCAAAAATAACTTCAAACATTCAAGGCTGCCAAAAAACAAGCATATGAATTACACAGGCTATTGTTATTTTCTCAAAGGAATTATCTCTGGTTTTATAATTCATTAAACATTATATAGAAGAAACAGCATGCCGATAGCTACAATAAGGACCTGGTTTCATTACCTACAGCATTAATAAATGGAAGTAAGTGTTTTGTAATTCTATGCGCTTGTCATGACCCATTTATCCAATCAGGATCAGTCATTATGAACTATCATTAGCCAATCCGAAACCTAAATTATAACAAAGCGATCGCGCTTTCTCTTTTATAAACAAGGCGGGGTATTGCCGCCCCAGTGGTTCCTTAACTGTATCTGCCCCTGCTTATATTTTTTTCAGCACCCCTTTCAAATATACATACACATATCCTTTTATTTCATGTGATCCGTAACCGGCCAGCAGTGCAAAACCGCGGTCATTTATTTCAATCAGGGAATAATTACGTCGACACATTTCTCACGGCTGTCCAGCCAAACAACAGGTGGCGTCGTCATTAAGTGACTTGATAGAGAGGAGGTCAGAAAAAAAATGCACTGTAGCACCAATCGCAAACGACGGCCAGGTGTGCACACAATTCAGTAAAAACAAAAGCTGCCCTGTAAATTAAGCCACCGTCGGCGTTTATTTTTATAAATGGTTTCCGTAATCCTCGATATTACGCATGCGCGTACGAGTAACGACGCGAGGAGAAGCAGCGCTCCTTCCCATGCCTCCCGCCAACATGCATTTAATACGGGCTCCTCTTTCGCACCCCCCCTCCCTATGTTTACCCATGGATTCTTGACTTATTACGACACCTATGTTTAATTTATATTTCCATTTACATTTATATAGGCTGATAAACAGACGTGTACTAACGCTGTCGTTACGTGTGGGCTAAATAGACTACTAATATAAAAGTTCTTGGGGATGATGTCTACTCTCATGCCAATTTTGCAGTCTTCAGTCAGTGTCTTACTTTATGCTCTAATTTTTAAACCATGCACTGATCTTCACTGTTTTCAGCCAAGACACAGGCCTATTCTATCACTCTAAAAAGCTATAGCCGCCTTGCTGTTCATGCACACTGCCTGATGATATATTTAAAGGTAGGCTTTAGACATAATTCATAATTAAGGTCTTAACACTAAACCAGACAATAGCTGTCCGGCAGGACTTAACAGCAAATGCGTCTAAAACTGAGGAGCCCTCAAAGAACACAGCAGACCTGTACCTGGTTCTAGGTAAACGGTCCTGCCCTGACAACCAAAAAATAATATTTCAAAACAAATTATACTACATTTAAGCGTAGGAATAAAAAAAAGCATAGAGAAAATGATTTTTGGCCATCAATTTGAGCGTTGCATTCTGATCTACCGAAAATTTTCATTCGTTGCAATGAACCCATTGCTAAAGGGGCTTAATTTAAGATGCGGTCATAATATGCATGCGTCGTCGTCAACAAAGACAAGAACATTTTAATCAGACAGACTAAGCTGTGCATGTTTATGATTACACCAATAAACAAAAATAATCTTAAATTTTTCTTCATTATTCTTCCACTAACTGCAGTGCGCAGCGCAATTGTATTATGTTGTGGTAATGTTACAACTTAATATAACTTCTTCAAAACTATATAAGGGAACTGAGCCATACTGGTACAAACAAACTTTTAAAATGCTGAACATGACTAATCGTAACTCACCCGTGGGAGGCTTCGCAGTAACTTTATAGATACATGCTTCGGCGACTTATTCGCCGAACTTCCAGCTGTGCGACTCCTCTTCGTCGTCTGCCCATTCCCTGATATTAAAAAATGCTTCACTGTTAAAAAACTAGGCTACAAACTGAACGACACCAAGTTATCGAAGAAGCAGACATATAACTGAATTGCGTCTAAAAACCCTTCGGTCCATGCGAGCTCTGCTTCTGAGTATGTTTAGACAACTTTAGTTATGCTACACGGCGCTCACACACCCGACTGGAAAAACAATCGTGTCTTTACACCTCCCCCAAGACAATCACGATATCCCTTTCTCATCTGTGGAAGGGAACCAGAGAGGGTATGGAGGTGAAGGGTGGGGTAGCGGACATTATAAAAGCAGGACGCCGCCACTTGATAAATAATGCTTGAATGGTTTCGGCGGCAGGCTGAACTTAATTGTGCTGCAGGTTAAATGACGCGTCAGATCTTTTAAAATTTTAAGTCAAGTTACCCAGCCAGTCATAGGTTGTTATTTAAATAGTATTTCAGAAACCAGGTTTTAAATGATGGACAGGTAGGACTGAAATGTCCTTGAAATAAAACACCAAATAGAGACCAAATTAGTAAGTACTGTTAGAAACAAAGAATACCCAGCGCCAGCGGAGAGCGAGTAGCGTCTCATTCTGAAAATTAAACCGACGACAAAGATTTTTTTTAAATAATTAACATTAGATTAAATTGCACTTTTTCACCGCGCAACCGATGTTATACCACTAAGTAGGTGGATTATAATATGAATTATGAAGTCCCCCCATCATCAAAAAAGTCAAACAAGGATTAGTTTTCAGTACAAATATGAACGAAAGCGATGCGTCATAAATTATTAGTAGCCAATATAAGTCATACATTCCCAGCGGAGTCCTCTAAACCTTGGCTAAACTCACCGCTTTTAGTTCCGTTCATCACTTGGAAGTACTTTTTTTTAAATGAACACAGTAATATCGCCTGAGCCTTCAAAATATTGCTGATGCAGCAGTACTTATCTACGCCATGCTATTAATGTGCATATAATGCGTATACAGCACTAATCTGTGTCGGTTTTCAGCACCGTGTACCCGTTATCGTACATGTATTTTTTTGTCACAGAATGCAGATAATAGGCGTTTTATGCATTACATTTTATATTTATTTCAGAACCAACTCAACGAAACGCAGCCCTACCAGTAGCGCATAACCATGTGCGGACCCCTCTAACGTATAGCTATGATATAATGCATTCAGAATAATACCAAGTTCTAAATGTTTATTTGTGTTTATTCCAGCAAAACGGGATTTCTTCCCCCAGTTTTTCCACAAATGGATATCAGATGGCACAGGTGAAGAGCCGCTCCGCAGCACACGATGGGGCTTCTCAACGAGAAGCGCTCAGTTTCCACTCTGTGTTACAAACACGGGCAGACAAACGGCGCCAGTTTGCCGTCTGCTAACCGTATCTCCCCGAAAAGACAACGACTAACACAAACTCAATTGGAGAGAAATTCGCTCAACGCAAGGGTGTGTTGTAAGTCAGAGCCCATCTCGAGTATAGAATTCACCTGTAATGTAATAACTGTCCTGAATTGAATCGTATTGGATTTCAAGGAGTTGAGCCAACAAGAAAATCAAGCCCTGTTGGAGCTGTGTTTTGCATGTTCTTACAACAGCAATTAATCGAACTTGGTTGCTCTGTAGGATAAAAACAAATGTGCGTTTTCAGCAGATTTGTTAATGCTTATGCTTAAAATATCATGAGCAAATTAAAAATTAATAATCAGTTTTCAATGTGAAGACAAGGACCAGAGTCCCTTCAGGCCAACTCCAGTGGCCCCCCTTTACAGTGATTTTACTGCCCTTATATAATCTTGATAAATCATGTCCATCACAGGTGATATGAAACACTCAGCCAATTAGATTAACATATATGTTACTTGAACCAATCAGAATCCACGTGATCACCAGGTGCCTGCAGGTATGAGATACATATTTACAGATAAACATGGTCTACAAAGATAGCTCTCAGGGTCCATCCTCACCACATAAAAATCATAGCCAGACTCAACGTTGAAGAATTATGGACTTAGATAATGACAGTAGAGTAGTAGTACTGTAAGAGTCACCCTTTGCACACACAGCTATGATCTAGGCCGAAGAAGTAATCTCTAGCTGACAATCTAAATATAACAAATAATGGTGAGTCACAAAGTAAGTCTTATCGTCAAATCATAATTGATTTGCTTTCTGATATAAAAGATTCCGTAGGGCAAAAACCTAATCCTGAGCATGACTACTGGAGCATGGATATGCAGGTAGGTGGTATTCTTTCTGAGGGCTGAGCTGATGGTTATCAGAGAGGCGGTGTTTGCCCTAACTAACAACCCATAGAGGTGACCGGATACCAGCTAAAGAAACTCATCAGGGCCCCGGTCCAGGAGGGGCGTACACGGGAGAGAAATTATTTGTGGGTAGATTCTGCTGTGCAGGTAAGCATTTTAATGGCAATTGGAGAAATTCTCAAGCCAACATGAGCTCTGAAAGCAGAGGTAATCCTTTAAGAATTAGGAAAGATGTGTTTGTGCACAATTAATTTTTAACCCTAAGCATGGTTGTATGCAGTGGTGGATCCTGGCAACAGCAATAGGGGCAATTGCCCAGGGTGGCATCTTATGAGGGGGGCACCTACTTAGCAAACTGCAGACCCTCTGTGCTGATTGGCACCTTTCACTTAGGCCTGGGCCACCAGTGGTGAAGCTTGTTTTGGGTGCACATTGGCCCCCGACCTGCACTGGTTGTGTCATCATTGCATCATCATTATACGTTACATTTTTGTGTTCATTTCTGTTGTCTTTTTGATAATCGTTGACACACAGGAACTAGGGAACAATCAAACCAAGCAAATGAGTCTGTGATGAGTGCAGTTTGTTTACCCACGAGCCACGGGGAAAATCCTTCTCCATTCTGAGAATACTCAATGTCCTGCTCCTGATTGTCAATTGGGTATTTGAAGCTGGTCTTTGATGTTTCTCTGGATCTTATTTAAACAGAGCACTGAGCATTGTTTACTGCTTACCCATCATTATTGATCTTAGAGTCCACGGGTTGGAACTGTACTTTATTCGGTTAGCTTGTGAGACTTAAGAGGGGGTTATTCTAGGGTTGCCAGAATAGTGACTGGATTAATGGTTATGGGTACTGGTGTCTGGTTTCTGGATCCATGGTTCTGATGTCTGGCATCTTGTCTTGAGTTTCTGGTTCTGGTTTGCTGGTGTCCTGTTCCTCGGGTAATGATTCTCATTAGCTGGAGTTCCGCAGTTGGTGCACTGGGCAGCTGGTGTCATGCCCTGGGGTTTGTTGTGATTTTTCTGGTTTTGTGTTTCAGTACCACTTCCTCTTTCCTTGTTCCTGCATTTTCAGTTCTTTGTTTTTTGTATACCTCTTTCTGAAGCCGCCTGTCCAGTCAGCAGCCAGTGGGCTGAAGACCTGATATTGTGGATGGATGGCCCAGTTTGCGGAATTCTGTTTTTGAATGTTTGTGAAAGGCAATAAATGTATTTTTAGGTGACTGCTCTTGTAATAATTCAGCAGGAGGTCATTCTGTACCTCTTAGGTGCTCTTCAGCTTAAACCCTTAGACTCTCTATCCTTTGTACTTATAAGCCCATCGAATTTTTATTTTCTTAATAGAACCTTTAATCCATAAAATCATATATTATGTAACCACTTATGAACATGGACATATTCACTGAAGCACCACGGTGTAGATGGGGTCTTCTTTAAGAGCTCTGCAGTGGATAACCTTTCTGTCAATCGCAGTCTGAGTCCTTGATCATCATGCAACATGCCATCTCTCAGACACGATGCAGAATCTCTTAGCTGAAGAGGCCTTCATGGTGTCGTCATGAATCGGAACTGATCATTTAGCAAAGCTGGGGTATAAATGTGGGGCATTGGTGGCTTGATGGTTAGGGAAACACACTTGTAATTGAAAGATTGCAGGTTTGAATCCACATTTCATTGTTGTGTGCTGTGGTGTGTCAACAATCAACCTTGATCACTAAATTCTAAACTGAGTAGCAAGGGCATAATCGTAGTACCATAACCTGTGCATTAGCAGCCCCTCTCCTGTTCATTGTGGCCCAGATTTACCCACCATATTCCAGCTCACATCTGCCCTACATGGCTGGTTTTAGCTGGATCATTTTGCTTCCCTCTGGAGTCACCAAAACCCCCTGTTGCCTCAGAACAGGTGATTCACATTCAGAGTTTTTCAGCCCCCGAACATCGGGCATTTCTAGTTGCCAAAGCCAACATGTTCATTGCAATCATGCACCCAAATGAAGTTGTGCATAACAATGGGTTTATTACATAACCCAGTTATTTCAGTAAATTACTGAAGGATTTTATTTCTTCTCTGTTCGTGATCATACATTTTTACATACACTGCAGCCCTTTTACAGATGCCGTTCCGGCAGAGCATTCTTGTCAAGCATGCAACAGCATTTTCCAGATTTGAAGCTGCGATGCAGCAAATCCTAGCCTTGGGACGTTATACTTTAATCCACACCTGGCATCCGGCTCGGTCAGTGTGCTTTGCAGCAGGCAGGGCTGGTAAGAGTGCCCTCTTCTGGTGGAAGAGGCTGCATACGTTAAGTAATATATATATATCAGGGCACAAAACAACGCATAATGGAAAGAGAGCTTTTCTTTTCTATATTTTAATATATTTTGCCTTGCATAAAATTCAATATAAAGTAGCTAATTTAATAAGAACTGCATATAAAATTAATAGTTTGATGTGTGCCAGTCAATCAATATCATTAGTTCATTCTGTATAATAATTCTTCCAGTAAGTTGTCCAGCTAGTTCTCACAATCTGCAGTGTTCAAAACCCCACAGCCCTCTTTTCAAAGCCACAACATAATCACGTGACTTCTCTTTTTCTCCACCTGGCTCCTTTGGCTCACCTTAATTTTGGCCACCATTACCAAGTAACCACAAGAGGGAGCTCTTCCGAACATCTGAAATGTCACTTAGGCATGCAGCCAATCAGAATGGGCTGTAGGAAGATGTTTGTCATTCAGATGAATGTGGTCAGTCGCTGCATATGACTAATACCTTCCTTCAGCTGTGTAATCAGACACAAACCTACCACTTAACTGATACAGACAGCTCCAAGCTGATAGATTTTCAAAGGGAGTTGCTGGCTTTCATTTCTAAATGGATGGATAACAAAGCTGAACAATGAACACATACATATTTCACTGATGAACATTCTGTGGAACACCTCAAGGTTCTCGTTCTTGATCATGTGACTCCACAGAATGCGGACGTGAAACCTTTGAATCTCACATCCTGTAAGTCGACGGTGTTCTCAGGTATCACCATGACAATCATCCAGACAACCGGCGCTGTTCTCCTGGGTCCCCAGGGTTCCAGGTCCAGTGTCACAGAGTGGAACGTGTGCCTGGTACCTATGAGAGGCGGCGGACAGGGCCATATGGCAACACCTGGTACCCGACTCGCATTGCTGCCTCCGTTAGACACCAGTACCCTGCCGTGCATCATGCCGGCCTCTTTCCTTTGTTTTGATCACACGGAGGCCGTCTCATGCAAAAGTTTCTAACTAATCATGAAGTCCTTAATAAAATCTGTGAAGCAGAGGCGTCAAAGCTGTGCATCACCATGTCATGGAGTTCAGGAAAGACTGAGACTACACTAAAGACTGAGACTGACTATGTGAAGCAGGAAAAAAATGCAAATTTTTTACAATTAGTAATAAGTTAATAATGAAGCAACAAAAGTTCATTATAAGCTGACATCAGGATGTCTATATTAAACCACCAACAAGGCATCGTCATTGAAAACATAAAATCTGAAATTAATAACAAAATACTACCCTTTATCTTTGCACTATATTTTATTGTGTGAACTATTTCCTTCAATTAACTCCAAACATATAATTTAGGGTCTATTATTATCAGTGGTAGAATAATCAGATGTTACATAGCTCATAATGCAGTACAAAATAATGCAATGAGGCTAAGTTGTAGATAAAAAAGTCTCACAAAATTATTCATTGCTGGACAGTACGCCGTTTATGAAATAACTGTCTGCAGATAATGTAAAACAAGATTTTGTCTAACATGTTGCATATACAAAGAGAAAGACTGGCAGTGTGTTATTATCACTGTTGTTGTATATTATTATTATTATTGCTATTATTATTATTGCTATTCTCAGTAACTAGCAAACGTCCTGTATTTAGAGGAAATTCTCCGCCCTACAGCCTGACATTTCCAGGGTTGTGGGTTCCTGTCATCGACTGTGCGCGTCCCTGTATTATCATTGGCTGCCTCACCCCCCCCGCCCCAGTCTGGTAATATGAGATTAGGTGAACTGGTGTCTTAAAACTTCCCTTAGTGTGTGATTATATATGTATGTGGGCCCAGAGGTGGACTGGCGTGCCATTCAGGATCTCCTATGCTGTGTGCCCACTGCTTACTGCTTCCTGGGAGAAGCTCCACAGTCCCCACGATCCTGTTGGGAGGATGGATTGATCAACAATTGAATGATATCAATTGCCAACTGTCTTTAAATGTTTTTATTTTTTTAAAAAACTACGCTGTACACTGTCGCCTCTCAGTTCAGTGAACTTCACGAATGAATTGCTCCACAGCCTCTCAGGGGACAATGACATTAACTGGGGTCTATCTCTGTTCTATATAAAGACACTTCTCGAGAGCATTCATTTTGTTAGACTTTGCAAAACAAGGGCCCGACAACCATTTGTGACTCATTAACGGAGAGTTAAACAGAAGATTTTTTTTCCTTAATTAACAGAGGAAAGCATCATTACAAGCACTGCTTGTGCGGATTTTGTGGTTCTTATTCTGGAGACCTCAAGAGTACTCTGGCCACTTGTTAGGAAAATAAGACCGCTCTTACTGAACACCTCAATGAATAAGACACTTCACCATTAAGAGGGCGTACTCGAAGCCATTGTTACTCTTGCTACAGACGAGTAATATTCACTAATATTATTTGCAATGGAAGCAGTAGCTTATATCCCATGTACAATCCTTCAGATACTTACCCATATCGAGGAGCTTTTCCAGCTTTATAAAATTAATTTAAATTAATTCGAACAGTGCACAGAAAGACATTCCACATCACAAGATAATCTGAAAGCAAGAGCTCGTTTTTCCTGCGTGACTGCGTCTAATAATAGACTTGTACCTCGACGGAAATCTGAAAAACCCAAAGTCAGTTTACAGTACTTCAGATATAATCGCCCATGGGGTTATATTAAAGATAGCCAGTTTACAGGGCTCTGTTTAGCTTTCTGTTAGGGGTGCAGAGTGTTATGGGTTTATTTCAGTCCTCCCGCTAAAACATTGACATGAAACTGTAGTTGAAAATGTGTCTCAAATCTAATCGTCTTTATAAAAAATAAGTCCCAAATCTAACGGAAATCGTCGT
Organism: Gnathonemus echidnorhynchus; assembly: GCA_026776725.1. Classification (NCBI taxonomy): domain Eukaryota; kingdom Metazoa; phylum Chordata; class Actinopteri; order Osteoglossiformes; family Mormyridae; genus Gnathonemus; species Gnathonemus echidnorhynchus. The sequence goes on from JAODJU010000046.1 coordinate 12,167,468, forward strand.
CTTTATAAAAAAACAACACAATACATTACAACTGACAAAGAAATAATTAAAGCAATGCCTTTTCACGAGTTTAGCACGATCAACACACGATGGCGTTATTAATATAACATTATCAGAAAATAAACTTACTTATATAACATATATACTTTCCGATTCACTGTGTTTAGATTAGTTGCCAAGTTGAGTACTAATTTATACCTCGAAGGCCATAGTTTAATCATCCCGTAGGCTACTTGCGTGGCGCGCTGATTCTTCTTAATTATTGTCGTTTGTTATTATAAAATCATCGTCATAGTCACGAACCAGAGACTACGGCCAATTACAGGCAGCTGACAGCGCTGAAGGGGGAAAAAAGTCTAGAAACATCACGAGACAGAAGTGAAAAAAATTCGAAAGATCGGTTTGCATACTCCCACTTCCAGTAACAAACTCCGACTAAACAAATCCATATGCGTGCCTAAAGCGACCCACCCCCAACACTCACTTCCTTAAAACTCATCTTATCTTTGCGGTGTTTGTAAGCGTCTCTCTGACACACAGAACGTTTACCTGCGCAGAAGGCCAAAATCTTCATTTCTGTTGCCCAACTAGTGTCAGGTAATGTAAATCGTTTTATGTATTTTCGCCTTCGTGGTGTCGTTATATGTTTGATATATACAAAGAAATATCCGCATATTTTTACATAGACGTTCAACATAATCGGTATAAAATGTACTCCTAGCATGTTTCTTGTTCTCTATTCCCTATTTTGGTTTCACTTGAGGTTCTTTGTTCTGACAGTTAAAAATAATTTTAAACGTATTATGGAAACATTAAGTTACTTGCATCTCCAATGTAGAACTTGTTGATAATCACTGTTCACTCCGCACAGTCATAGCATATCAAGAATGTTGTTATACGTCACCGTAGTTACTTTCTTTATATATAGTCAGCGTGTGTCAATTACCTTTTACCACGCTCACTGTAAACCACTCTGTTCAGCATATATAGCACTATGCACGACGTATGTTATGTTCATATGCATACTCGTACCTGCCATTGAGGAAACCTAGGTCAAGTCCTCGGTATTTTTTCTGCAACTGCAATAACCACGATGCATTACGGGGCACAGCTAGGATGGTTTAACACTTTGCACACAGGTTTTGTAAAAATCCTGGATATGGCCCTGCTCCTATGGAATTTTTCTGCAAACGTGTCAGTCTAGAGACATTTTTTATTAATTCTGGGTGAACAAACTCTATCATAGGACAAACAGCGAGTACAACTCAGTGGCCCTTCTGGCATTGGATGGTGACAGGATAATCTGTTAAAGGATGCTGTTGTCGTAGTTGTCTTTCAAGAAGTACAGGCTTTGTGCCACAAAAATGGTGGCAAATGGCACCAACTGGCAAAACAAAAATCATCCAGTTCACCCCTCTTTAGTGTCTGGATCATATTACTCACTGATGCAACCATGCTTACTGCCTCCGTCTCCCAGAATGCTTTGGTACGGAGGTGCGCTGTTGCTTTTGGGCTGGACTCTGGCCAGCTTCAGCGAGGATCCTTCCCTATCACTGGACGCAAAGTGGGAGAGCTGGAAGACAACCTACCAGAAGGAATACAATGCCTTGGTAAGTCCCAGACAGGGAGAGCGCCTCCTACTGGCATGTTTTGGTACAGATGCAGGCATACTTGCCACAGGTCTTTGATTAATGACTCTGGGGGAATGCAAAAAAAAACAAAAAAAAAAAACGCATTCATATGGTATATTTCTGAACATTATCACCTTGGTAACTTTATGGACACTTGGGTAATAAATCATGTGAATTTCAGCTGGAAAATTGCCAGCATAGAGGTTCATTTTTGACAGTGCTCTGCCCTGAATGCACTTGGATTAATTTAAATACTAAGAGTGGATGAGATCTGAGGACCCTCACCCTGTCTATGCAATGCGTATAGATACTATTCCGAAGGGTGAAACGAGACATTTTGTTAAACCTAGCTATGTCTGACATTGTTCCATAACAGAGAGCCATCATTAAATATTTCAAAGACTGGATTCAGTCTGAACTCTCTACTCTTTAGTCAAAACTTGATCCCAAGCTCCTTAAGAAAAACTGTCATTACCAAGACCACCGAGGTTTAACAGTTTAAGAACTTACGGTAAAGTTCTGTCAGTTGACGATAAGAACAAACAGCACACCTCTTCAATATTTATAAGAACAAACAGCATACCTCTTCCATATTTATAAGCTTCCATAGCATTCCATCCACCTGCATTTATCGTAACTTTTGGACCTGATCTATCTGTCGGTATTTTGTTCTGCAGCACCGAAAATACTTCAAAACTGCTTGTCACTCAGAGATTGACTTAAGCTGGTAGATATCGTAAAACCAATGTTAAATGTCCAAACCTATTAAAAATTACTCTGCTGGTCAGCAAATAAATATTTGTTTTAATGCTAATTTATAATGAAGGATTCATCAAGGAGTACTTAAGCAATACTTGAACCTATCCTCATTGCTTCTTTGTAAATCTGCTAGTAAACATGTTTAGAATCCAGTAACATATACTGATACAATTTTCTTATTTTGTATGAAACCACTGACAACCTCCAATATAAATCTTACACAGTCAAACCCTGAATTTTTCTCCATTATCTAAGATCAAGCAGACTCCTTTGTAGCCTGATTTTCTAACTTGTTGCATCATCCCAGCAGACTGTTATCTGTCGAAGAATATTAAGTGAGCCTTGGGCTGGACATATAATTTAATCTTTGACTTTGCAGGATGAGGAAAGATTTCGAAGGGCCATCTGGGAGAAGAATGTGCAGCTGATAGAAGCCCACAATCAGGCATACAAACTGGGCCTTCACTCCTATGAGCTGGGGATGAACAGTCTAGGAGACATGGTAAGACTCTGATAGCACGAGCAGTAGCTGTTCTTGTTTGTTCATGATTCATGTTTGTTCAGTTTTTAACTCAGGACATCTACAGTGTCTTCTGACCTGGGGCAGATTAATGCATAGGCTACCCTAGGCTGTAGCCTACGGCCCTGGCAAAACCTGGGGGCCCCCTGCCGGCAAAACCAGGGGCCCCACCCAGCCTTGGGAAAAATGAAATGGTTACATTTATTAAATTGACCCACTGGTACGATACTCCCCCCAAATCGGGAAATCTTACCGCTGGCGCCGTGTGTACTGATTAGCAGATCATTGAGGTTGCATCACTTTAAAATCTTTCTCGTTTCTCTTTTGGCTCCAAAAAAATAACTCCAATGGCCCACTTGGGGGTCCCCATTGAAGTTGATCTGGTCCGGGTTCGATGATAGCATGGGTCAAAATATGAGTATTATGACAAGGAGGCTGAGACTGAGGACTGTGGTTCTCACCCTCGGCAGGTCGACATGGGTCTTTTGGAGCTGGGGTGTGGAGAGAGAGGCAGCGGTCCCCACGGGGGGGGATAATTTGTGGGGCTGTCTAGCGGCAGTGGAAGAGAGTTTTATCCTTGACCATCTTCAGGCTGCACTGGAGAAGACAATTCTACCACCTGGATGGAGCAATTACCAACCACCAGCTGTGTCCTGTTAGCATTTCTCACAGGTGCTTTGTACACTGACCGTGAGGAACAGCGCTGTTGGGGTCCAGCTGTGTGCTTCTGGTTGACACCTGCTGGTGCGAGGCAGATTGCCTGTGGATCACTTCATCATAATAGTCACAATCGGCTATGTTGACATACCTCACTGGCTCCGCAGTTGAGTAGCATTCCATCTCGGGTGTTTCCCCTGGCTGTGCTCAACATCTCCAGCCATCTCAACATGCCACCACACCCCAGTGTTACCAGAGCAGAAACGCAGGTCTCTGGGATCTCAGATCCATGAAGAATAATTTAGGAAGATACCTCCTCATGTTTTTCGATAACAGATTCTGAATGTCAGAAGTAAAATATATCCTAAAATTAGTCATGTTGATTAATGGTGTTAGGGATGGGGGGGCAGTTAAAAAGGACGAATGAGAAATTAGGTGGGATTATAGGCAAGAAGTTACCTCTGATTACTATGTTGTTGTGACATGCAGATCTGAATGGCTCTGACATTGTGTTCATTGGCATTCGTAAAACATGCTCCAAGGTCAGTAGAGACTCATTCTACTGCCTCAGTGTTATTTCTGTCCTTTCAAACAGAAGAGCTGCTTACAATATGAGGCAGCAAAGTTTATTCACCTCAGGAAACTGCAGCATAGACAAACACATAAGAAGATGCTGCCAAAGTTTGTTTTTGTCTTACACAACAGAATGGCTAGTGGGGACACATGCTTAACCCAAGTGAGACAGGAAGTACCAAAAAAGGATTTAAAATCATAAATTGGGCTTTTAAGGGAGGCTTGAGCCAAAGTCAGGTGCGTCTTCAGTGTGAATTTAGGTTCCTTCCATGGAATGTTAAGTTGGCATTTTGTGATAAAGACACCCCAATGAATAGAACACTGGTTTCTGTTCTGTCAGGTGAGTTACACAGCTGTTTTTCCTCTCCATCTCGCTGCTGCACAACATCATGTGACCCGAATGCTTAGAGGCCCATTGGTGGAATTGAGTTGACAGCACAGTGCTGCATGGCTCTGTGACTATAAGTAGCTGGCTGATGTACATTAGATGAGGGTCTGCCCTAGTGTTCACCCCTCCCAATTTGACATGGGAGTCAGGCATTGGGGTATGATTTGATATTCCAGATTGGAGAAAAAAATCATAAAAGGCCAAAGCAAAAAAAAAAAAAAAAAATTCAAATTTATAAGTACTAGGGAATGTTGGAATGAAATACTTTTTCCATTATCTGTGCACCAGCACTGACTGCCTATTAGATATAGGGTTGACTTGAAGGTTTTGCTGATGGTGTTCAAAGTCCTGCATGGGCTGGCCTTCATACCTTATGGACTTTCTTGGTTTCTATTCACCATCACACTCTCCCAGATCATCCGACCAGTTGTGCCCTTGTTTCACACTTTTACATTAGCTGCTCCGTGGCTGTGGAACAAGCCACAGTTGCATCCTAGCCTCCTCTGTTAGCCTCTTTTAAACTAAGCTAAAAATCTTTTTGCCTTATTTGGTGTTTTTTTGTCTCTGTTTTTTTTTATTTTGTGTGTTTTTCTCTCTTCTTCTTTTCCTGTAAAGCGATTTGGTATCACTTTTGTATCTGGTAATGTGGCACATGCATAAAATTTGACTTGAGTTGAGTTGATATCTGTACCTGTATAGGAACTACATGCTGCTGATTAGAAGAGAAGAATTATTCAGGCTTAACCAAAATGACGTCAATGAAAACACCTGCACTGGACCAACCAGCCACTGTTAATTTCCATTTCCCGTAGACAAGCGAGGAAGTGGCTATGAAGATGACCGGGTTGAGAGCACCACGGATCAAGATGTCCAACAACACTTTCCTCCCTGACGGTGACCTGGAGAAGCTGCCCAAGTCCATTGACTACCGCAAGAAGGGCTATGTCACCCCAGTCAGAAACCAGGTCAGTGCAGAGGATTTTGGGAGAAGACATGGGCCAAAAAATGATTTTATACTTTTTACTACTTTATGTCAATTTCACTTTCAGTTTGTGTAGCACAACAAACGTGAAAAAACTTGTGTAAAAAAACATTGTGTAAAACAACAAACATGTGACACTTCCGTAAAGTTCCTACTCAAAATTCTAATTGCATGAGATTGTTTACGTGTTTGTCATTTCTGATAACTCAACATTATTCTCCATAATCATCATTCTAAAAATGAAATGACTATTGAGTGCTTGCTAAATTCAGCCATACATATTTCCCAAGCACTTATTCACAGGGTGTATAAGTGGGTGGGCAGAGTGTATGGGGTTGAGCATCAGCACTTCTTGAACTCCATGTGATCTTTTATACTGCCATTGATTCACAGCCTCCGGTCTCATTAACTTCCAACCCAGAACACTAACTAAACAGAACAAACTAAAAAAACTGACAGCGTATTATTAATTTAACATAAGCATTTTGTGGCTGTGCTAAATATCAATATCTTTTCGTCTGTTGGGAATTTTCTCCATCAATAAAGACAATACTGCCCCCTGGTGGACAAGAAGAGACGGGCAACTTTGTAACCTTTCTGTTTACCGTGCTGCAGGGTTCCTGTGGCTCCTGCTGGGCTTTCAGCTCCGTGGGCGCCCTGGAGGGCCAGCTAATGAAGACCACGGGGAAGCTGGTGCCTCTCAGTCCTCAGAACCTGGTGGACTGCGTCACCGAAAACGACGGCTGCGGGGGAGGCTACATGACCACCTCCTTCAAATACGTGCAGAATAACAACGGCATTGATTCTGAGGAGGCGTACCACTATGTGGGAGAGGTGGGCTTCTCAAGAAACGCAACAGGTCACGTCAGTATCACATCAATATACCACTAATGAGAAGAAAAATCAAATGAGAGGAAAAAAATGAAAGGATTTTACAGGGAGGTTAATAGTGATTTCTAAATTAATGAATGCTGAACTGAATATAAAAAAATATCAGTTTTACTCCCAGATGGAAGCTGGAAATGGAGCCTTGGAATAAACAAGACAAAAACTACTGTTATGCCGCAGGTTGCAATTAAATTTTCCAATAAATAATCTAAAAAATGCATCCCTCGATGCAACAAAAACAAACAGCAAAGATGTAGTGTCTCATACTTTGTCATGGAAAGATCCTGTGCTGACTGTCAGCCGGCTTGCAAGACCAGTAAGCAGAGGTGGACATTTCAGGTCTGGAAAGTAAAAATCCAGACCAGGATTTTGTTTCAACCAACCTGCTGAGTATAAAG
>JAODJU010000046.1:12180995-12198013 GCA_026776725.1 Gnathonemus echidnorhynchus
ACATGTCCACAGATAAGTTGGACGGTATAGTGTGTGCGACCGATTTAATGAGCCACAAATGAGAAGTAGTGCTTAAAGAGTATAAAACTAACTTTCCCTTCTGTTGATATAAAGTGCAGCCGTCTTGGATTCTTAACCTCTGTGGGGCTCTGAGATATTTCTCAGATCTCTGAGAAACGGGAGCGCGCATGTCATCACTTCCGGCTTCAAAACTCGGAATCCGACTCGGAATACGAGTTCCCTGCACCAAAACTGCCCGAAATGGATTGACGGAGACATTTCAGGGATTTTGAGTCATTCTGCGATGCAGATGGTTTAATTGCATTAAAAAATTTAATCAGATTAATCTCCCCACAGTGGAGATTCCTGGCGGAGGTCTGTAGCCAGATGCTCTTGTGATGCTTCAAGTAATGATCCCTTTCTCGATACACTGGGAAAGGAAGCTTCATTGCTTCAGAAAGCTCCATGTCAACATCACTACTAACAGCTGTCGATAGAATATATTGTTTCTTTATTGTTACTATATATTGTTACGTGTTTAAGTAGTACTGTACTGTTGGTACACTTTTTATTCTATGGTTTTTTCATTTTTCTGCTCTTATCTTGTATTGTCCACTTTCTGCCGTGACAATGCAAATTTCCCACTTGTGGGACTAATAAAGGATTATCGAATCTAATCTAATCTAATCTAATTAATAGTGCTTTATCGCAAGACCGATTTGTGTGTATTATAATGTTGTGGTTCTTATGAGCTCTGACACCTCAGAGCTTAAAAATTAAGCACTGCTCATAACTACAAAACTTCAGACTTCAAAAGTGCCAGAAAAGTAGCTGATCTTGCTCTCTAACCCCAAGCTTCACTCCCCAGTGGTAGATGGGATTTGTGAAAACGAAAGAATAAATAGCATATAAGGTATCATCATAAAAGTTCTTAATCTTAACCTGACAGAAATGTGAGAATCTGGCTGAATACTGGGACCACATGGCCCCCAAAGACCCTCTTACTGTACATTCCTGTAGGGCTTCCCAGTCAGACCTTCCCAGTCAGACCTCCTATCTTGACAAATTCTTTATATCCATCAGGACCAGACATGTGCCTATAATGCTTCAGGAAAAGCTGGTGTGTGTCGTTGCTACGAGGAAGTGGAGTCTGGGAGCGAGAGAGAGCTGAAGGCTGCCGTAGCCAGGGTAGGCCCCGTGTCCGCAGCGGTCAGCTCCTTACTGGACACCTTCCGGTTCTACAAAAGGGGTGAGATTCTCTCCTCAGCTATTGTGAAGGCTGCCGTTGAACAACATGACAGAAAAAATGTGTGTCTGTGTGTGTATATGTGTGTGTGTGTGTGTGTGTGTGTGTGCGTGTGTGTGTAGGCTGCCTGTTTCTGTTTGTCCAGAAGGGGGCTAGACTGTGTTTCTCTAACCAACAATGAATTTCCCAATTGTGAATCTGATTGAGCAATGCTGCCATTAAAACCAGGCAAAAAAAATTACAGGGGAATGTACTTGTCTTACTGGGGTATATTTTCAGTTTCAAATTCAGTGATATATGCTCAGTGCGTGGCTGATTCTGAGCACGATAAAAATCTTATGGGTGTGTGTGATAAGTTGGAATCCATAGATCAGGTTAAGTGGCATTTTTTAATTATCTGGTCAATCAGAATGAACTCTGATTTTTCAAAAAACAAAGGCTTAAGATATCAAGAGTAAATTGTGTTTCCTTTATGTATAAACTCAGGTCTTTGGACTTTCCATCCTACTGTATACTATTGTATTTTGGGTTTTTTGTCATTGTTTTAAAACAAAATGTCAGGAGAAGACTAAGTGTTTTTCCTTTTTATGCACATAACAACATTTCCTTCCTTGTGATTAGTCCTTAATGTTGACTGAAACGTTAATATTTTTCATATTTATTGCAAAAAAATGTTCTAGACAATATAAAAAGTCAGCATCAATGACAGAAAGAGAGAGAGGAAAAGGGATGATCTTTTTTTTCCTCTACAATGAAATGAGTAAAAGCAGACCAAACTGTGAATCATAAGTCAAACTTGCACCATGTCCTTTGTCTGTGTTAGGTGTATACAATGACCCCATGTGCAGTGCAGATGATATTGATCATGCAGTTCTGGTCGTGGGATACAGTTACACCTGGCGGGGAAAGAAGTACTGGATCATCAAGAACAGGTGTGACTATCCACAATGTCTTTCTTGTGATTGGCCAGTTTCACTACATGTTAGAGCAGCAATGGCTGCAGCTGGTCTTTATGGACCATGGAGAACTGATGCACGTCTGTAATATCTTCTGTACTACAGCGTATGATGTGCCTGAAACTGCACAACAGACTATGTTTATAGTTTGGGTGTAGCCGCTAGGGGTCCGTCACGGTCGAGTGACACAATTTTTGTCACCAGGCACAACCACATGGACCGCTACCCCAAACGCTGGCCTCCAGGGCCGAGTCCAAAATCAGGGGCTGCATCCTTCCAAGGCTGCAGCCCCGAAATGTGTCCTCTTTTTGCCAAGCCCTACATGTCCCAAAATTCATTGCACGGACTTTCGAAGGATGCAGCCTGCAAAGACAACATAGACTGCCTCCTTTGAAGGTTGCAGTCCCTGAATTCGGACTCAGCCCAGGTTTTTGCACAGCAGAGGCCATGGAGGCTTTCCAGTAAAAGTTATGTGAAGAAATCCGCCGTTACCCACATTTATACAGTGGTGCCTGCGGTTCAAACCAATTCAAACCAATTTGTACGCGAACCAAAGCAATTTTCCCCATAAGAAAGCACTGAAATTCGATTAATTCATTCACAAGCCCACCAAATAATAATTTTTGTTAATTAATTTTTTGGTTTTTATAGTGAAAACTTTAAAGAAATACAAAATATAGTGTGGCGACGGGCACACGGATCGCGGGAGTAGAGAGAGACAGTGAAGACTTGCTTGCCGGGGAAATCACACTCGATCCTTATTAACAGGCCTTAACCCTTGTATTATTGTTGTTAATGTTAATGGTTGCATTTCCCTATTGTCACACGTGTGTTTGCTCGTGTCTTGTGTGTACCCGGTCCGATCCTCGTGTATATTTAGCGTATGTAAATATTCTACCATGCGTGCATCTTGCAGTTTGGTGTCTTACAACCTTATATTTCCCATCTGTGTATTTTGGTTCGGTGCCCGTTTAGGTCCTTCTATTTACAATTGTGTGCGGGGCATGCTGGGACATGCGGGGCATGCTGGGACATGCGCCCCTCCGGTGCTACACTAGTATAAAAAATGAATCTGTTCCTCAACCAAATTTTGTATGCGAACCAATGCATTTTTTTCACGACATTTTTGGTCATGAACCAAATTGTTCGTAAGCCACCGCGTTCGTGAACCGCAGGCACCGCTGTACAATCCATCCTTCAAAGAGCACAAGGATGCCCAAATGTGTGCAAATCCGTGGTGGGGATTTGCCCAAAAGTTATGAAATGATGAAACTTTCTGCAAGCAGAAGTGGAAATCCCAGGGAGTGCACATAAAAATTGTAACCCTTCCCTGTACTATAGGTTGGTTTGGATAAAAGCATCTGATCAATGAGTTTATTGTAAAATGTTTATGTAAATAGATAAATATGTAAATCTGTGGGATAATACTGCGCAGGCGAGGGAGGCATCCAAAATCGCTCACCTTCTAGATGCAAACTAAATCTCTCCCCAATTTATATGCGTCTCTATCTTTTTCTTTTTGTTGCTTGTATAGCTGGGGGACAGACTGGGGCATGAAGGGATACATGCGATTAGCACGCAACGGCAACAATACCTGCGGAATCGCCACCATGGCCAGCTACCCCATCATTTAACCACTAGGAGGCGCTATACCCGTGAAGGAGGAGATACTGGTGAAGAGGTGTGGGAGAAGCAGAAGGACCTTGCATTCAAAGTGGATGAAAAACAAAAAACGTGAGAAAAACTACATCCAGACATGGAACATCCCACTAGCCATCACTGACGACTGCTTACATTTACTAATCAAAATACAGCGGTGGGCCCCCATCGTGTCTAGAGCTGCAATCAGATAACTTGCACTGGATAAAGAGTTCCGCATGATTTGTGGGGGGTGTCATACCAAAATTCTTTCATAGCCAATGAGAATGAGGAAATGTTTTCTTTTCAGTCTTGAGATCAATGCCATGTGATACACTTTGTTGTCCTGCTCCCTTTCGGCAGTTTAAGATCACTTAGAATACGGGTGGCTGATTTTATCCACAAACAGCCAGTGTGTGTGCAAGTTTTCGGGATAACCTTCAGGTCAGCTGTTCAAAGCTAGGTGTAAGATCTCTTCAGCCAATCAGTCCTCTAATTAGTAATCTAATTATGGAGTTGCAGCGAAAGCCCGCACACACAACGGATACGGAACTTCCTGGATAATATTGGCCACCTCTTAGAGCAAAGCAGAAACATAAAAATTGTGTTAAGCATGTATCTGTGCCAATATGAAAGTCAGATCATCCATCCATAGAATTTTGCAGTGCTCTTATGTGAACTTCTCATACGTTTCCTGAGATGCGGCTGTGTAGATTACTGAAAATGCAAAAGTTTGTTAAATGAGAATATATACAAAACAACCTATTAAAAAATGCTTCTAACGGTGAACTTAATCGTTGAAACGATGGCCAGAACCATAAGTGTGATTAGTTTTTATGTATGGTTTGTTTTTATCTGTATTGGTAATATTTTTATTGAGAGAATGAAATAAAAGCATGCAATCAAACCTCAGTACTGGTCTTTTTTGACTGAGCTGCGATATGGTGTTAGGACTTGGGTTTGCAGTGCGGCAGAAGGAAGATCAGAGACTTCCACTATAAAGGAGATTAGAGGCTAGGCCAACTACAGAAGGCATTTACAATTTAGCATGGCTGCATAATCAATGACCAAATACAGGGTGGCCCACACAAATGTAGCCCCATATACCAATTTATCATTATGCCTATTCAGGCTACTTCTATGTGGGCCACCAGGCAAAGTCATGTTGTAGTACTTCTTAGTAGCCACAAGATGGTGATAATATTCCCAAGAAAAGGCCTTATCAGCTCATTCTATATCAGGGGTGCCCAACTCAAGTCCTGGAGGACCGGTGCCCTGTGTTGCTTAGTTCTTTCCCTGTTCCACCATAAATGATTCAGCTCAAGAGATGTGTGCTAATTAGCACAAGGAGTTGAATCAGGTGTGGGGAAATGAGGGGAAACCCAAAAATGTGCAGGGCTCTGGCCCTCTAGGACTGGAGTTGGGCACCCCTGTTCTAAATAAAACATCGATCAACTGTTATGCACCTCTGCAGGGTGTTTTGTGATAGTATTCAATAAATAGATACGTCATTTAAATGATTATGTAATTTGCTATTTTTATGATTGTTTAAATTACAATTTACATGATACCAGTAACCATTAACATAATCTGTCAAAGTCACCCATCAAATTCAGTGGGCGGGCTCTAAACAAAACCAAATTTCTGATTGGTTACTGATTGGTTATTGCAAACTAAGTCACAACAGATCAATCTCATCTAGTTGATGGAATTCTCATTGAATTCTCCTGAAATCCAAAGACATGAAACTAGGCCAGTTGGGAAGGGTGGGAGGTCTTACAGGTTCAGAAGGATGTCAGCAATGGAGGATGGAGAGGTCCCAGTGACTTTGTCAGCTGCCTGCACAATTTGTTGTAGATATAGATATTGACATTGATACAAATGAGAATGGGAGGAGGGAGGTTTTCCCTCCTTAACCAATGTAGGAAAGGAAAACACTGCTGCACCTTCTTGGTTAAGGAGGAGGTGCTGAGCGACCAGGTGAGGTCAGCAGGAAGGTGCATACCAAGGAATCTGGTGCTTCTGACTGATTTGATGCAGATTCCTAGAAGGGGTGGTCAGCTTTGGACTTTCTGAAGTGAACGACCATTTCCTTTGTTTTGCCCGTGTTAAGAGAAAGATTACTGGACTTACGCCAGTCTGCCAGTCCCTGAATCGCCATCCTGTATGCATCACCGTTGCTGATGAGACTCCCCGTCGTCGAGTCTTCAGCAAAGTTGATGATGGTGTTGGAGCTGTATGTGGCAGTGAAGTCGAGAGTTGAGAGGGTGAACAGGTGAGGGCTGAGCAGAGAGCCCTGGGGGTCGCCGACCCTCAGCGTGGTGCTGCTGGAGGTGATGTGCCAAACCTGGCGACTCTTTATGAGACCTTGAATCTGAAAAAGCAGACTGGATGTTTGCTGGATGATTAGGGCGCCTGACATTCGGTTGTGCCGCACGCGTTGGTTCCTCGCTTGGTGAAGTTGGCTCGTGGTTTACCTTACACATCAAAATGGGGGATAAGTGAGAGTGAACGATACAGTCGAGGATACACACAGCTATAACAGACCTTACCAGGTCATGTCAAATTTGGCAATGGCTTCTGGATCCAACAGATCATGTTCCCAATAGCGTGGTGAATTGTTAGCCTGGCAGCTAAGTGGATAGGGTGGCCTGCGACAGAGTCCTGCACGGGTCCACTTTTGGAGACCCGCCCCCGCACCCGCACCCGCACCCGCACCCGCACAGTACAGCACCACACCCTTCGTGCACCCATGATTATTTGAAAGTTAAATCCGCACCCGCCCAGGCCCTTTAACATTCTGCCCGTTACCCGCCTGAACCCATGATAAATTACACAAAATTATTTTTTCTATGCACCTCTCAACGTGACAAGCGCTAGGCCTACATGAATTTTGAATTGAAACGAAAAAGTCCATTTAACACAAAATCAAATCAGATAGATGTAAGCTATCCATACTGTGACAAACGTGAAAGAGAGAACACGTCGACACACTCCAGCAAGGATTCTTTATTTCTCGGCTCAATGAGTCTTGAAGAGCACTTTTGCACACAGAGAATATAGCATCCCCACTGGTACGTGCTGGTAACACTCTACAACACCACAAACACTCAAACAGCTCCCCACTCGCTAACGTTCTGGAGGAGGGTGACTGGCGAGAAGGACCCAAATCAACTGTTTATTAAAACACAAACACAAAAAATTTTACCCACAAGAATTCCCTACTTCTATTTTATAACAACTACTCCCCCTCTAATCTTCCCCAAAACATAAACAAATACCCACAATTTCCCCACATGCAAATTACTCCCTACCGCAAAGCCTCATGGGAGCACGAGTCCTGTAGTGCCGCTCGCTTGTTTGTTGAGGCAGTTATCTAAGGTGCCCCCGACATACTGAACACATTGTGATGATGACAATTTGTACATGATAGTCTAATACATAGATATTTTCGCTTATATGTTATTTTTGCAGGCTACAATACTGTTTTGATTGACCTGATACCCACCCGTGTGTAATGAATTACCCGCCCGCATACCCGCCCGTAAAATTCCAGAACATTGAAATTCGCCCATTTCAGCAACTATCTGTGGGTACCCGACCCTGTGCAAGACTCTGGCCTGCGAGCCCACAGACTGGCCACAAACACAAACCGAACACTCTTAGCGGCCGCCTGGCCATGTGCTGCAATTTGGTCTGAATGCTGTACCAACATTCCTAACAGTTCCGAGCATATCGACTCATTAGCCAATGAAATTAAAGAAGAGGACCAGAAATATGGCAGCATATCTTGATTGCTGGTTTGTATGTTTTTCTTATGATCTGTGTTCTGATTTGATCTGAAGTCTTTATGAGTCTTTATGAGTCCTCTTTGCCTGTTTCTGTTTTGGTTGCTCTTTCTCCAGGCCCTGTGGAGTATCCTGACCCCCAGGCTGAAGTGCCTGTAGGCTGTGGTCTGGTCACTGGCCTCCCAGTGCTGAAGAGATGTGTCTGTTTCCGTTTCCCCAAAGATTTTTGGCTCTTTGACTACAGAATGTCTTGTGTCATGCTTCTCAGCAAAAAAGTGCAGAAAAAATGTTTCTTTACCTTTCCTAGTGCAACTTGACATGCACAAAGTATGTGCATCTCCTCAGAGACCAGCTCTGATCCTGTATTGACCCTCTGGTTTCTACTGAGGTAATTTCCTGTGTCTGCTATGGTGTGGTCTATGTGCAGTTGCAAAAAAGATTCTTATCTTACAAAAAAAGCACTGTAGAACAGCTTCCTGGAATGGATTCGTAATGCAAACGAATGTTAATTAGAGTTTGATGCATAAATAGATAGGTACATAGACAGACAAGTGCATAAAAAAACATTAATGACATTGACAAACAATGATGGAATGTTTAAAATTGGCACTGATAAGCAGCAGATCAAATAAGTGGTATGTAAATAAAAAACAAACATAAATATCAGAGATAAATAATGATATATAATTCTCTCGGATGTGCTAGGAAATCAGGAAATTAGCACATAGCAAATGATGATGCACACCGTGTGAACAGTAAATAGGTGTATTTTTAGTTTTTACGTCACTGCCTCTCTCCAAACCCTGCAACACCTTTAGCGAGCCGACCCTTCTGCAGTGGCAAACTGCAGCGAGCTGTAATCACACTGTAACTAGTCTCACTTTGCGGTACGGCTCAGTTCTCGTTTGCCCGTGAAAGAGCATCATTAGTCAGACACCTCTAAGGTCCCGTTTACACTTGGTTTTAAAATGTGTCTTAGGCGAGTGTAAGTAAACAACAGAGACGCATCACATCTCAAAGGTGTCCAGCTGACCACTTGTGTTCAGATTTTGTTACTGCCTACATCACTTTCGCTAGAAGGTCAAATGGCACTGCATACAATTATTGTGACGTCCTTTTTTGGAGACGCATCAGGACATATTATTCTTTACACCACACAAGATATATGGCCAAATGTGTCCCAGACCACCTCAGAAAGCCATTTGAGTGATTGAATCGCAATGTATCTTGGTCGTCGTTCCCACTTGTATTTAACACTGTCCACTTGTGATCCGATTACCCAAGATGCATTTTAAAACCAAGTCTGAACTGGACCTAGGTGTCTACTCTTGCACCATTTCAGCCTTGTTGTTTGAATTTTAGAATTAGAATTTATTGATTTATTGTCATTGTTGACACACCTCAGCAGCACACAACAACAAAAAGTGTCCTCTGTATTTAACCAATATTTGACATAGCAGGGGGCAGCTATTTCAGCGCCCGGGGAGCAGTGCTTGGGGGCGGTACCTTGCTCAGGGTACCTCAGTGGTGCCTTGCCGGTCAGGGATTCGAACCTGCAATCTTTCAATTACGAGAATGCACCGCATGCTTTCTGTCGCACACTCTCCACCCTTGCTGTCGCAACGACACAGGTCCCTCCCTAACAAATAATGCATTTAAAATGGTAAGCCCCGTAATCTGTGTCATGACCAGTGGTGTCAGAAGGAGTCTGACATTGGGGGGGGGGAGGGATTCCAACATTGCAGTGAGCACACATGCAGTAGTCACATCTTGAGATAATGCACTGTGAGAAAGATTATTAATTAAGATTTTGTCATTTAGAATAAGATTAACACTGTTAAGGGTGCAGTTTCATATAGAAGGAGGGTCTGCCGATATTGGGGGGCCACATCCCCCCCCCCCCGTCCCACTATCTCTGAGGCACCAGCATATGATGTATATTCACCCCGAACACCCAGCAGTTCTGCCTTTGCACTTTATTTGCAGCGTTAACAGCAGTTATGCATGTATATCATACATACTGTATCTATACCGTATTTTTTCTTACAGATCCATCTCCTTATGCATATTCATATGTACATATTTATGGCCATTAAGGCTGGGAAAGTTAACATGTTTACACATAGAAATGTTTCTTGACATATCTTGGTGGAAGCTGACATGCACAAACTGCCTGCTACCAGCTCTGATCATATATTGGCAATGTGGTTTCCAGAGACCATATCATTTGTCCGCCATATTGTCTACGTGTAGCGACAAGTATGATTAATTTTTAGCCCCTTGGTCAGACACCTCTAGCTGTCTGTTCTTGCACCATATCAGCCTTGTTGTTTCCATGGTTATTCTCACATGGCAAAGGCCAGTTAATGTTAGTGACAATTGTGGAACTGAGGGATTATTAATGGGCTGCAGAGGTTAGCACTGTTGCCTTACACCTCAGGCACTAGGGTTTGAGTCTCTGCTGGGATTCCATGTGTATAGAGTTTGCATGTTTTCACTGGGTCATTGTGGGTTTTCTTCCAGTTACTCTGGTTTCCCCCCAAAGTTCAAAAACATACAAAAGTTAACTGGAGTTACCAGATTGCCCATAGGTGTGTGTGTCATGCACACATGGGTTGAAAACGGTGCCACAAAATAACTCCCCCAGACCACAATGGTACAAATTATCATAAAGGGCATAGATAGACAGGATAAGAGCATATAAAAAACATTAATGACACTGACAAACAATGACGGAATGTTTAAAATTGGCAGTGATGGGAGCAACAGATCAAATAAGTGGTATGTAAATAAAAAAACAAACATAAATATCAGAGATAAATAATGATATATAATTCTCATGGATGTGCTAGGAAATCCGGAAATTAGCACATAGCAAATGATGATGCACAGCATGTGAACAGTAAATGAGCATGTCTTTAGTTTTATGTCACTGCTGCTCTCCAAACCCTGCAGTGAGTCGACTTGTTATAGAACGTGATCACTTCTGGTTTTTTTCTTTCTGCTGTTTTCATCCATCATTTTATCGTGGTGCATCGTGCTCAGGAGGACAACAGCCATTCCTTTCTTTCTGACATAGCTGGCCATGGTAATGCTGCCATTGAATCCAAACTCTGTGCTGTGAACCTCCCTGGACTTGGAAGCCTTCATCAGAGGAGGGATGTTTGGTTTGTTTTGCCGTAGAGTCCCCATAATAGTGAGATCCATTTCCAGGAGAAGCTGCACAAGAGGCACACTGGTGAAAAAGTTATCTGTGGTGATGTTGTTGATCTGTGTTTCTGAATCTACTGCACAACTGCCGGACAATGTTTTCCCCCAGATTCTTCTGAACTTCTTCCCTTCGTTGCATCAGGTCTTGCTGTGTAAAATAATCTTCCTGATTGGTGACACTTCTGCCATAGGGTGTGTGGTCCACAGTAAATATATCGCTGACAGCCACAATTTATAAGAATCACAGGTTCTCATGAAACTGTATGGGAAATGCATGTGGGTCATTTTTGACCCACTTATGGAAGCTTGGGGTAGTAATACAAATAATACATTTTCTTAAAAAGTATAAGAGGTAACTAGGTGCAGGTGAAAATATAAGAAAACATATAGCCCCACCTGTTGATGTCTAACAGAATAAAATTAAATACATTTTTACACGTGTGGAATTGATTAATTTGTATTTGTTATACTTTGTATATAATATGTGTGAAATGATTGTCACTGTTGCTTCAAAGCTGCATCAATGCAGTGGTTAATGGATATCCATCCATCCTCAGACTGTCAGCATAACAAGCAGGACAAACCAGACCTCTCTCTGCAGGGCCATTGACTGGCTCACTCTGGAGGCTCGCTGGGCATTCCCAAGCCAGCTGGGAGATGTCAGTCGTCCAGTGTGACCAGGATCTGCCTCAGGGCCTCCTCCCAGTGAGACCTGCCCTTAGGAGCTGAGCAGGTGGCATCCTTGTGAGACGCCCAAAGCTCTCAATCAAAAGCATACCCCATATACTATGGGCAAAAACCACAGAAAAACCAAGATGAGGGACGCACCATTCACATCTACAGAACATGCAAACTCCACACACACACAGCGAGGGTGGAGACTCAAACCCTGGTCTCTGCACTAACCACTGTGCTTCTGTATTTCTCATCAACTTAAAATAAATGTTACCCCCACTCACTTCCGTACCAATGCTTCCTTATATAAAGACACATTAACTGTATTCAGAGGGGATTCTGGACTTCTGTTCCACAACTTGCAGACAGGTACCATTCCTTACATTTTATTTATTTATTTTTATTATTTAACTTTACAGATGTGTTATTCTACAGATTCCCCTATGTCTGGTTGTCAATATATTAAATTAATATCATTTTAAATGCATATTTTCAAAACTGTAATATTACATACTGTATAATTATATATGTTGTCTTATCTTGTTTTGGGCTTGTTTTTTTCCCACACTGTTTGACTTTTTCTTGGTTTGGATTATATGCACGTTGTAGTATTTTCCGTATTTCATACTAATTGGTTCCGGTGACTTCTTTGGTAGGGTTCCACTTTGCCTACTGCCGTTTTCTCACAGGATGACTTGGTGTGGCGGTGTTCTGCTGCTTCCCGTCTTGGCGCTGGCCAACTTCACTCAGGGTCCTTCGCTGCTACTGGACTCGGAATGGGAGAGCTGGAAGACCGTCTATAAGAAGGAGTACTACAGCCAGGTAGGTTCATGCACGATGATAGAGAGGTACAGCAAACCTGTGAAGGGATACCTGGAGGAAAGTGATATATTAACATTCAAGCAGATCAATGACAAGTTATGTGGCAGTGTCCTAATGACCTGACGGCACATACTGAGCTTCTGGCTGTGAATGAATGAGCTCACCATAGCCTGGACCACTAAGTACACTGTTAATGATTGGGCTGGAACTTTCAGGAGGAGGAAGGAAGTCGGAGGTCAATCTGGGAGAAGAATATGCGACTGATTGATGCCCATAACCAAGAATACAAGCAAGAGATCCATTCCTATGAGCTGGGGATGAACAGCCTGGGAGACATGGTAAGTACCTCTTACAGTATGATATATCCATGGTATCTGGTACTCTTAGTGCTACCTTGCCCTTTACTTCAGTATGATATATCCATGGTACCTGGTACTGTTAGTGCTACCTTGCCCTTTACTTCAGTATGATATATCCATGGTACCTGGTACTCTTATTGCTACCTTGCCCTTTACTTGTACACTTTCTGTGCCTATTCATGTTTTTTTCCATCATTGAATATGACCATACATCAAAAGCTCACCATTTTATGTGAAGCATACTAAGTCCATATATCACATATTTTGACATATTATCTGACAGCTCTACTGATCTGACATATCAAGCTTTTAATTATTGGTGCGGTTAAAAAAGACAAACTACAGTGAAAGCAATTATAGGTATATAAAATGTCTTTTTACAGAATTACCCAAAGTTTATTTTGATCATGCTCTTTATTCCATTTTGTTTTCTTACATTTTCCTTCCTCATCCTTTTTTGGCTCATTGGGCGTTTTGTCAAGAGAAGTCACTGAAAAACACAGTGTGGAACTGACCGCGTGTTAAAAATGCCAGTTACAAACCTTATAATGTTTTCCTCATGGGCATCGCTAGACCCTTTCAACTGGGGCACGTGCTCCAGTATTTATGCGCTTTGCTCCAGTAAAATCTCACGTTTGAATCTTATGGATAACAGGGGGTGGGGGGCCAGTGCCCCAGCAGGGCTCACTGTCTAGCAACCCCCCTGGTTTCCCACCTACATGAGTAATATGGCTAAATATACTGACCTGCAAAGTTTGTTCTTCAAAGGGTTCAGCGGAAACTGCCCTGCAAAGATGAATACTATGCAATTGAAAAGAGCTGCAATAGATGCCAATTGCTTTGATCACTGATCTGTACAGACGAGTGAGGAAGTCGCCATGAAGATGACTGGGCTGAGAGTGCCACGGTTCAGAAGGTCCAACAACACCTTCCTCCTTGGTGGTGACCTGCAGAAGCTGCCTTGTTCCATTGACTACCGCAAGAAGGGCTATGTCACACCAGTCAGGCACCAGGTCAGTGCAGAGGATTGTGGAAGGAGACATTGGACTAGAGAGAGCAGACGATTATTAGCTTTTGCTTTCTTGTATGTTTCTAGATTTTATTACGGAACTAGGCTGACTTTTTATATTGGTAAAAATACTTGTTTGTAATAAATATGAAAATGTAACATTTCAGTCAATGCTGAAGGCTACTCATAAGGAAGAAAATATCATGCCCATAAAAAGGAACAGCACTTCATCTTCTCCTGACATTTTAACAAAAATAACCCAAAACACAATAGTATGGGTAGGATGGGAAGCTCAGAGACTTTATAAATATACACAATTTACTCCAGAAATCCAAAGCCTTTGTTTTTCTGAAAGTCACTTTTGATTTTGATTCACCTGGTAAACTAAGATATGTCACTTAACCAGACAACAAAAAGGAGGAAGAAAAGTGCAACGCAGGTGAAAAGACAGATGTAACTAACAGATAGTGATGTTAGGTTTGATACAGAAACTTATCACACACACACCTGTAAGGGTTTTATCGCACTCAGAATCAGTCATGCAGTGAGCATTGTTGTTTTTGAACAAACATAATATATAATGAACCTGTGTCATCAGCTACAAGAAATAGTTCAGTCAGTTCTTGGGGAGCTCCTTTTATATAACTGACTTGAGGAAAGACCCCTGCCAAGTTCACAAATTCATGTTGAGTTTGAGCCTGTGTTTTTCAGTGGCTAATGTGTAGTAACAGCTTAAGAAATGTATATATTTATATCATCTAATTTGAAACTGAAACTATTCCACAGTAAGACAAGTACATTCCCCAGGAATTTTAATTTCCCCTGGTTAATGCCATTGTTGCTCAGTCAGATTCAAGAATGGGAAATTCTTGTTCAGAAAAACACAGTCCTGCCCCCTGGTGGACAAACAGAAACAGGCGGCCTTTTCAAATATGCGATTTCCTCCCTGCAGGGTTCCTGTGGCTCCTGCTGGGCCTTCAGTGCTGCTGGTGCCCTAGAGGGCCTGATGAAGAAGAAGACGGGGAAGCTAGTGCCACTCAGCCCTCAGAACCTGGTGGACTGTGTTAGCGAAAGTGGCTGCAAAGGAGGCTTCATGACAGATGCCTTTGAATACATCAGCAACAATAAAGGCATTGACTCTGAGAAGGTGTATCCTTATGTTGGAAAGGTAGGCCTTTCAATTAATACTCATATCGAAATTCCTCTGAGATTTTTTCACAAAAATAGATCTTATCTATCATCCATTGTATGTAGCTTACTCTTGTAATTCCTGTTCTATTCTTTTTCACAAGAAAAATGTTGGCCATGAAGAAACCAAGAAAATGTGCAATGTATGTGCTTAAATTTTCAAATATGTAGATCCAACAAATTGGCAAATTCAAAACAATAGTCTAAGTAAGGTTCTTACCCAGTGCTTCATTTGTGCTAGAGTTTGCCCTAGTTTAGTTCCAGGACCTTGGGATCAGAGCAGTCTGCACTCTAGCACCTCTTAGGTGCGCCTGACACCTCACACGCAAATTATGGTTCTCCTATGGGTAGTTTTACGAAAATCTGTTTCCTTTAGAAAACGTTTGCTCCAGGTTATTATGCATCAGATTTAATGCGCCCCAACCGTTTTGGGAACTAACGTTACATGATCGTTCCTACGGAGAACCTAATTTGAGGTTTTCCTGATATTTCTTGTCTTGAAATAGTTAGGGGAACGTTAATACAAACAGGTTTCCACTTTACAAACGTGAAAATGTTCATAAACCAAAAGATGTATTCAAAAACTATAGAACCTGGAACGTTCACGTAACTATAAAACGGATTAAATTGAGTTAAATCAAATAATAAATGAACTTAAAAAGTGTACATTTATGAAAAACGTTTGTGTTGTATGATTTTTTTTTACATAAACCCGCCTAGTATGTTTGGCTTATATGACTTCTGATATGAAAGGGAAGACCCGCACCAACAACCGAACCGCGCAAAGAAAAATCCACTTGTTGGCCATTAAAATAGACAAGGTTACAGGTCAGGTTCTTACAGCAAAATAATTAAAAGCCAGTGCTGAAAAGACAGAGTAATATGAAATTTTGCAAAATAAACAGTCATCGGAACCCAAGCAGAGCATCAATAAAGCAGAAAACCCGACGGAAAACATCGAGGAGAGGAGCAGCGTTTGTGGAGGTTAATGCTAATGGGAAGGACAACAAAAAGGAGGAAGAAAAGTGTAACACAGATTAAAAGATAGGTGTAACTAAGAAGTTGTGATGTTAGGTTTGACACTGAAGCTCCCAAGCTGCCAGAAAAAATAAATCAGTATCACAAACTAAAGCAGTCACGTGATCGGACCGAAGCTTCAGACGTCATTAATCATGTGCTGTTGTTAAGAACGAACCGCACTTCGAACCGTTGTTTGTGATACTGATTTCTTTTTTTCTGGCTTTGGAGCCATGCGGAAGCGAGAATTCTGGCCCTCATGCTGTCATATCGGTCCGGCGTCTGCTTTGCAAACTGAAAAGAAAGTAGTGATTGAGGAAACGAGTACGTGTGGGAGTTTGGGAACATTTCAAGCTAATAGATAGGCTAAAAAAGTGAAAAAAATCAACAGTGTATTGTGTTATTTATATGGCATTAGCATTATGCATTTATTTTACTTACAAACTGACATCAAATGCATGCAACAGTATATTGTCCACATACATGTAACACTATATTGTCTGTTCTCAGAAATTGTTATATAATGACACGCCATAAATGCTGTTTTTTCTCATTAGTTTACGAGTTAACCTACGCATTAGTAGGCTTGTGGTGACGGAGAGTGAAAATTAATATAAAATATGCATACATTATTGTAATAACCTCGTTGGATGTACTATTTATTCATATATAATTATAAACGCAGGCAAAATATTTAGTGTTTATAATGGCCTTTATTCATAAGACAACAATTGATTTCACAATTAAGACATAAGCCGACTAGTTAACGTAGCTCCTGCCAAGTTTTGACCACCCGCTTTGACCACCAGTGCACCATGCAGTGACGCTTGAGAAGGGTCTGGCTGCTGCACAGTGGGTGTCCTCCCCTAGGAGGCCGGAAATCACATGAACTCACATGAATTAGTAGAATTTTATATATGTACGTGTGTGTAATATTAAATATTATTACAACATTTTATATACATATATTAGTGCTGTCAAACGATTACAATTTTTAATCAGATTAATCACAGGGTTGCTGTGGATTAATTTTGATTAATCACGATTAAATATTCATTTTTAATCTATATTAATCGCATTTCATTTTGCATGAGCAAACAGACTCAAGAA
>JAODJU010000046.1:12235928-12256444 GCA_026776725.1 Gnathonemus echidnorhynchus
GCCATGGGCTGATAGAAATTATTGATTAAATCTGTGCAGCTCAGACTCTTCGCCCCACCAATGGAAGCTTAACCCCTTCACTGCCGCAGCCAGCGCTTCTCACAGACGAATAAAAAAAAATTCTCAACCACAACAGAACCTATGGTGCCCAACTTATCATCTTAAGGGATGCCCATTGTTAATCTTGCTCAAGTAGTAACTACAAGCGTGAGGGCCAAAGCACACAGACGTCCGTCGCTTGAATGAGGACGGTCAGTGAAAACGACTAAATCTGCACCGCTACCAGAGCCAGGCCCGCTACCACTGTCACTGGGTCTCGGACTGCCCCCATCGCAGTCCAAACATGGCCCCGCCATCGCACTTGACCAGGATCCTCGTCACTCTAAAGCCGCTGGCCAATCAGACGGCCAGAGTTGATGATGATTCCCACTGCCGTGGCAACGGCGGTAAAGCCGTCAAACGGGAACACCCGAGGCGGCCTCAGTGGGGCCCCCGTTCGCAGGCCAGTGGGCAGCGTTAAGCCCCTTTAACTCAGCCAGCGGTTAAGACCCCGGCCGCCCGTGGACCGGGAGGACCGGCTGCCCCGCATGCTAATCCGGGCCGGGCTCACTTGGCGCATGCAAGGTGTGTGTGGGCACTTTCCCAGGGAAATCAATAGCGCTTGGTAATTAAACAAAAGGGGGTCGCCCAGCATGAGCAGCCCTCCTGGAAAGTGGGTTACGGAGGGAGACTCGCGCAGCTGGCCGCCATGCCGCTCCTGCCGCGGAGACGATTGACCCGGGATTTTTGCTGCAAATCTCAAAATATAATCGATGGCCCCAAATGATCTACATCTAAGCTCCCAAGACATCCAAGGAATTCTGAATAAAAACAATGTGTAGAAGTGTAACTTGGGTCTAGCAAACACTAATTAAAATGTATGCATGGGTACCTTGTACAACAAATGCCTGTATATCAGAGTCTTACATGTTGTGGTTTTTACTCATCGTTAAAACTACAACATCCAGAGTACCATTTAATGAGCTGCCCTGTTATAAGCCTGCAAGCAAAAAACAGAAACGGCAGTTGTGACTGTACGTGAGGTGGAGGGGATCGAGGATGGCAGTCAGTCACAGATGACGGGACGGCTGCCTCGATTGATTAGGTGGCGTGCAGACCGCAGTCCGATGTAATGCGGGTTTTGGTTATACCCAACGTGGGCCTGATATCGCCTCGTAAACATGTCGCATGATGGTGGAAATGGTGGATGTAGAGGCCTGTGCTGGGCCAGAAGCCAGACACTGCCTGCCCTTCAACGACAGATGAATAATCCCAGCAGCTCCACCTCTCCAGTCGGGTTCGAGCTCACGGCACAGGGCCACCACAGGCCAACCCCGGCCTTTGTGCACCGGCGAGCGAGCAGCCTGCCAGCCAACGAGGCAGACGCCAGCCCCTCTGGGCGATTCTCATATTTCACTGTTTCTCCAGGCCTTGCCCTCCTCTCCACACTGGATACCCCTCCCAGGCCCCTTGAGTGGTGCAGTGCCTCACAGGCCCCCACTATCGAGAGGACATGGAGGACAGAACCTGGAGGCTCAGAAATGGCCGACTCCACGGGAGCTGCTGAAACGACTGAAGAAATATTCTCTTTTTTGCAAGTTGACATTAAGGCCGCATAGAGTATGACAGTTCTCTGATTTCCCAGGATAAGAAGGACTAGTTATGATGTCTATAAGGTTCCAGGTGTTTATTCTGGGAATACGGTAACTTTTCTATAACCAAGTATGATTTATTTAAAGACTATTGACCTGCAGATTGTTTTGGAGTCATCAATCAAGGGAGAAATTACTTTAAACAAAATTTGCAGTTGTTTGAACTAAAATGCATTTATTTTAGTGAATGCTACTAATTTTGCTCTCTGTAAATACACCAATTACCCATTTATCTTTGCCAAAGAAAAAAATACACACACTGGAACATCATTAGCTACGGCTTATGCTAAAATACTTGATTTGCTGTAGTACACACATTCCTGATATTCTGTTACAGGGACCTGGGCTGTAATTACTATATAAATACATGGGACTGTCTTATCTTGGTTGACATAGCAACATGGAATAATCATTGGTATAGGCTCAGTTGTAGTGTACAAGCAGTAACAGAATCTCATTATGGTGCTTTGACATCACTGTCCTCTCTGTCACTACTGTCCTACCTGGCAATGAAATGTGTCGCTCACGTGACTCAGTTTTTCAATATGGAAGCGTTGGGAATCACCGGTCAGCCCAAACATGCATGACGATCCCAGTGAACAACTTGGGTCGGGACAAAGGTGGCTGTCGGCTGGACAATGCAATCGGTGCATTTGAGGTCACCAGCCAGGGAGAGTGAAGTAACACAGTAGACAACTGAGTTGCCCGTACCAGCTAAACGTGAGTTATACTTTTCGCCCCCTGAAATCACGGAAATGGAACGAGGCTGGTGGTTTTCGGGCGTCCTACCTTCCAACCGCAGCGTGGCCATCCTCTGGAACTCGGGCTCCTGCAGCCAG
The DNA here is from genome assembly GCA_026776725.1 of Gnathonemus echidnorhynchus. Lineage (NCBI taxonomy): Eukaryota > Metazoa > Chordata > Actinopteri > Osteoglossiformes > Mormyridae > Gnathonemus > Gnathonemus echidnorhynchus. Next base: position 12,238,459 of record JAODJU010000046.1, read on the forward strand.
CGGGACATCCTCTTGAAAGTCTCGCGGCCGGATTTGAGCTTGCCCCAGGGCTTGGGGTTGCGCAGGAGGTCGGAGAGGGTTCCCTGGGAGCGGCAGAGCACGCGCTCGGCGAAGATGGCCTGCGGGATGCTGTAGCGCTTCAGCTCTGTGATGATCCGCTGGGCCACCTCCTTGGTGTTGATTTCCTCGCCGCCGCCTCCGTTGCCTCCGACCTGGAGGCCGGGCGAGACGTCCTCATTCAGAGGCGAGGCGGAGGCGCGCCGGCTCAGAGGGTGCTGCTGATAGGGGTGTCCATACATGGGCGCTTGGTGGCCATGTGGAGGATGCTGGGAGACTTCCATCTTGCTCAGTTGGTGACTCGCGTCACCCAGTGGCGGGGGGGACATCTCACGCACGAATTCTGCCGTTCTGCAGAAGATGTTACCGCCACTACCGCCCAAGTGGACCTCGTAACCGCCGGGCAGGCTCTGGCTGCTCCCGGGGTTGGTTCCCATGCCACCGTACCCATGTGGAACCACCCCTACGCTGGCCCCGGCAGTCGGGGGGGACAGGTTCGCCGGCATGGCCAGATCTTTGCCGTAAGTGTTGTAGAAGTTGCCGGCCAGGCCCCGGTCCTCGCGCATCAGCGTGAAGCTGCCGATGACGTTGCTGACGGGCAGGCAGGAGTGGGGGTGTGGGTGCGGGTGGTGGTGGTGGTGGTGGGGGTGTGGGTGGTGGTGCGGGTGGTGGTGGTGGTGGAACTTCTCCTCCAGCGGCTGCAGTGGCGTCAGCGTGGTGTAGGTGCTGCTGCAGCCGCCCGGCGGCTCGGCCCCGTAGCTCAGCGACGACAGCGAGTGCTCCAGTCCGGGGGGTCTGTGCTCGTGGCCCTCCAGGGACATGGAGGACCCCCCCAGCGGGGGCCGCGGGAAGGCGCTGCTCAGATCCCGCGCATGCAGCATGGCCCTGCCGTCCTCGCCGTGCGCCAGCTCTCCGTGGCTGTGCACGGACATCTCCCCCATGATGTCCATAGCTCCTCTGGCCCTGTGATGAATACCTCTTTTGTTTGCCCCACTGTTTCAGTGCCTCAGTCTGCCTTTCCCCAGCTCCACTTAAATATAGATCTATTGATTATTCATTAAATGGATTTTCAAGTTCATGAACTGATAAATGACTGATTGACCGGGGTGTCAGTCAACTGGTCAGTCAATCATGCCAGTTTCTTAAACCTTAATCTAAATTTCGCGCGGCACAACAGTGCCAGTAATTGCACTGCTTATATGTTAGTATTAGAATCGTTTTTTTAAACTATATTCTTCATTTTCTTGGCAAAGACCAGTGTAGCTTGGCAGCCTGTGTAAATGAAAAAAAAAGTTTTTTTTCTTACTGTAGGCCTATATGTAAATTACAGTATAAGCACCATGTGCACTTAACAGTTAAGTACTCGACCAGAATTTAACATTTCCTTCGATGTTGCATTTTCACTTGTTTTCTTGAGTTTTGAGCCATTGTTCGAAGATTATAAATACATCGATATTTATGTAAGCCCATGCAGTTCAGGACAACTACAATCGCGCATGTAGCATTTTAAAACCATTATTTTATCATTTAGTAAAGACGCTCATATTGTTTACAGTAAAACACGTGTATCCCCTTATATTCCTTCTGGTAATTTATGCGAATATTCAACATGCATTAATTATCCTGCTGGTGAGATCACAGCTTGTTTTGGCTTCCTTACCTTGCAACGCGCAGGGGATGAGCGGTGGCGATAATGTACAAAGTACCAGAAGGTAGGTGTTTATTTGGATTTGTAGACGCGTCGAAGACCAAATGACACACACCGATGTCTAATTGGAAAAAAATCCCTTATGGTCCATTGTAAAACACGGGAGTATCCGCGCTCGTCCTCGGCATCTTCCTCAGCTTCTTAGTGTTTCGACTCCCTCAAGCTTTTCTCACCTTCAGCTAGCCGCACTAGCAACACGCAGTTGTTCAGCTCCAGGTTTTAATGGATAGATGGATTCGAAACACACGAGAAATAAATACGAGACGCCAAATAATCGGCTGCGGACCCTGCGCTCCCTTTCGCCGTTAGATATTTTAGGTCGAGATCGCCTCACTCTCCTATCCCCTGTCCGATCTTTTTTCGCTTCCTTTCCCTCCTTCATGTGATTTTTTTGCCTCCGCTTTTTGCCGCTCTCCCAGCCTGTCACTTCATTGATTTCCTCACGAACTCTTATCTCTCGCTCTTCCCTCTTCCCTTCTCTCTTCACTCTTTCCTCCGAGCTGGTTTCAGCGCGTCACTGGCTTAAAAATCTGACAGATGTGCTTGGAAATTCCAAGTGCCATTAACCCTCTCCATGCTGCGCACCGCTCCACAGAGGGGGCTGGGTCCGTCGGGCGCGGTAAGGACAGCCCCTTTCCTTTAAACCCGTCTTATCAGGTTGCTCCCTAACGGGTTTAAAAAAAAAAAAAAAACAGTCGTCCCTTTAATAATACACATTATTGCATATCCTCTATGAACCCTCCATTTTTATTTTTTAGTTACTTTGTTGTTAAATGATGTTAAAGAGCAAATTTACTATAACAGAAGGTATACTAAACAGTTACCCAAAAAGGACAACAACAATACGAACATTTATAGTAAATTGTAGCCACATGGACTATACACATTATTATACGAACAATGCGAACAGAAATTATTGCTATAATTGTTTTGGTTTGTTGTTCACCCAGGGAGCATCAGCACCATTTCGATTATTTCTTAGTGTATTTGCTAAGTTATTAATATTTTATTGGTTGTTATATTTTATTGGTTATCTTGTTGTTATACTTGAACATTTGCAAAATCAATCGACCATTATTTTGTACACTTGTTTCGATAGAAAATGTGTTTTGTGTAATTTATTGGTTCTAATCTGGTTTAAACGACACTGAGTGAAGAGCTATAAATAGTAAATATAATGGTATAAACGGACATTAAATCGCAAACAGTGAGTTCTGAATTAAAGAGGCTCCCGCGCTTCATACTTGAACCTGCCATACTCAACGAAAATTACTCAAAACATTCAATGTGACCGACCTAACAAACCACAATCCGTTCGTTCTGTTACCATGTGACAAAACCTATAACTCCGCCGATTGCAAGTATCCATGTGAACTGGACATTAACAGGAGAGGGAGGAGGGTTATACGTGGCATACTAATCATACCTAACTGTCAGTTTAATTTTCAAAGACGACCAGTTCTGAAAAATTCCGAGTATAGTCCTGCGCGGTGTGGGACTGCAGCCGTTCCGGAGCAGATGCTGCCTTATCGATCCGCGCGCGAATGAGTGGGGAGTGAGATATATGTATGGGAAGGCTGTATATAGCTGGAGGTAAAATGGTCAGTAGCTCTTAGCATTAAGAATATAAAGCACCATTTTGGGGCCTTGAGGTTAAAGTTCATCTTCTATGTCGGTAAAAATCCGTCAGACGTCCGTCGACACCTGATTCATTTTGCTGCACGCTAAGACTTTGGACTGAGCGTTCAGAAAACCTGAACTATTTAGTGTTACCATACCTTTGTTCCATTGTCAGTTCAGCACAATTATACTTAATGGAAATACAATTTTGTTAACAACAACAACCACACCGCCACCACCACCTCCAAAAACAATAATGATAATAATAAAATTTCTGTTTTTATTTACCGTTTATTTAGAGATATTTCCAAACTGCAGCTGGATCAATATTACAAGTTGCTGTTCGCAAACCGTCCAAAACACGTCCCCTGTGTGTGTTCAGCTTTTCATGATATTTGTATAAATAATGCAGCCAAAACACCCGTGAAACCGAACCTAGTTAATAACAATAATAATAAAAATAGTTATCGAAACTTTCAGTTCAGGGTGAGTACATTTCTATATTAAAACCAAAAAGTTCTACTGTACAGCTGTACACAGACACATTCTATTAAGCGTTCGATTAAAACGAGCAAATTCAGTGTTTTTGTTTTTAATTTTCTGGATAATGTAATTACGTTTATTCGTTGAACGGCCAAGGCTGAAACACAGTTGTCACCTTTAACCTTGTCTGCAAAGGGCATCAAGACTGCGGGCAGTGAGCCGGTGTCGCGAGCCGCGCAGATGGAGAGCAAAAGGTCACTGGACACTAACAGACGAAGACAGGATCTTCAAGCCTTATTTTAAAGTATTATGATAAGCTGGTATATGTTATACAAAATGGGTACGTAGAAATATTCACATTTGAAATAGAAATAATATTACAAATACATCACCTCCCCCTCATTTACTGGTAAGACTCCCCGTAAAACGAAGCAAGTTATAATTAGGTAAATAATAATAACGGTGTCAACTGTGTACAAAAATCTGTTATCCCGCAAATCACATCAGAATTTCATCATTTCGAAACTTTCAATGCAACTATATGATTGTACACGGTTAAAGACAGCGCAGTGCAGTAGCACGAGAAAATCAGCACTACAAATACCGAACAGTTCCTTTATATGACTACGGGATACACTGTAAAATGCCCTCATTGCACTTCTTAATATGCAGCTTGTTTCAGTGTGATATGTTGCTTTTCCTTACGATCTTTAGCATTAATACTTAACTACAGAAAAGGAAACACTTATCAAAATCCAAAATATATTACAAATACCTTAATATTACAAACACCTTATCTTAGTTACGTTGGTAAATTACGTGTGGTATACATCCACTTCATATAGGTATATTAATGAATTACTGTTACTACTGAAGACGTCAGGATACATAACAACAAAAATTGTGCATTTCTATATTCTTAAATTACTGACAAATAATCGATTAATTCTCGGTATGAAAAAAACGCACAAGGTCTGAGTTCTGAGAAGGCCTACTCGTTATGAACACGCAGACTTAGATGTAGAAACATTCAGTGTACACGGCCTGAGAACAGATTCCGTTACGATTAAAACCAAAATATGCTTATTGAATCCAATCTCCAATCCACTACGGGTAATCTTAATTGACTATGGCTGGTTGTGATATTGCTTATATTACACTTCTGTATGCTGGCGGTTCTGTGTAGAACAAGTCTCAAAACCAGCGCGTTAATTATTTACCACCATTTCAATGAACGACTTTTAACTACCTAGTCTACAGTCTTCCTGGTCTCCTCATATTGTCCAAATGACCTTTCTTTTAGGGGATTCAAAGGATGCTAAGAGGACGTTAAATGGCTGTTTCCTTCCTTTTAAACGCGCAATCTGTCGCCGTCTTCATATACTTAGACATGGACATTACGGATGCTTAAGTCTGAATGTGCTCATCCCAGCCATATGTGAAATATTCACGGCAGGCAGACCAGTAAAGATTACCTTTGCGATTTCTTTCTTCTAGCTTACTGGAAGAAACCCGGATGTATACTATATTTTAATAAGAAATATGGCAAGACTGGAGTTCCAAAATTGTAAAGAAAATACAAGAAATCAACCACAAAAAAATCTCAATAACTTTATTTTGACTGGACCGAAAAACCTTTTTTTTTGTTTTACAAATTATTATTTTAATTTTCGGATTTCACGTCTTGTCATCATATCTAGCATTAATATATTTTTATGTGAAACATCCATGTTCCGAACTGCAAAGAAAATATTAACTCAAACACTTCAACTGCAAAAACTATACCTGTGTAGATTGGTGTAATTGCAATGTTGAGAATCAAATGTAATACTATACATAAAGAAGTAATACGTAAGCTGTGCGCTCAAATAAAATATTTTTATGTATTATACTATTATTATTTTACTTAACCACAAAACATTTTTGAGCTGGTGTATATCACATGGTGCACTTTTCACTTGAATTTTAAGTTGTATTCTAACCATTTCCAAAACTTAAATGAACTAGATCATTTTGATAGTTTAAAAACCGTCGAATATCATTAAGTTTTAAATGATATTGTTTTGACACTTTTTTACTTTTAAAATGTATATCTTAAAAGTATATATATATATATATATATATATTAGAAAAAATATATATAGAATACATATCTACTAAATCTACTAATTAAAATGAAAGATTTTTTTTTCAGTTTTCTCCCTGCTACTTAAAATATTTTTAACTTATATAAATAATTATTTTTTATTATTAATATAAACGGAGGGTGCAATTTTAGTAAGGCAGAACACTAAGCAAAATTTTAAAAGAGGAAAATAAGACCGCCAACTATTTCTTAGCATTAAACATTTTCGAGTTTCAATATGCAAAAGCAGGAGGTTAAAATGCGAATGCAACAAAAGAATCCTCGCGCCTTACACAAATCGATAAAATCAATGTTTCCTTTACAAACTACCTATAGGGCGTCCAGCATTAAGAGGAAAAAAACGTTCACATGGTAAAGAAAACAGACGATTACAAAATTATTTTGAAAGTATTTTGAAGGTGAAAATATTTCGGTAGAAATATTTGACCAGGCGTATACAGTAACTTATTAATGGCACATTTTGTGATAAACATAAATTAACTGTATTCTTAAAATTTCCAAAGGAATTACATGTATTTGATGATCCCCTCGTCATTGCTTTAATCAAACATCTTCATAATGTATTTTTATATGTCTGATCTGTGTAACGATTACAGTCAGTCCACTTTGAAAGTGTAATAATTCTCGTTTCACCGAAAAATCTAATATTTGATATTCGAATTTTTAACACAAGCTGTTATAAAGGGAACGTGAAAATACTGAATGAGTATGACCAAGGAGTAGGCCTATATTAGTAATAGTTTAGTAATACAGAGATATGACTTTAAAGCAAATAGATGTATAGGGTATTTTGAAGGAATGAAAACAGACTCATACAGAAAATACTGAAAAATAACTGAAAAGAACAACAGCAACAGGTTTGCGATACTGAAAACAAAACCACGTATACCTGGTATCCACAGGTTAAACTCTTATTTACGCACAGCCTTCCAAAGAAATTTCGAGGAATGAGAGTTGAATATTAGATTCGATTATTGGCGATTTGTAGATTCATCTGTTTCTATCAAGCAGAAATATGAGGCTAAAATATTAGGTCAGTTCATGTAAAACTAAAGATAACTTGCCTGCATAAAGTTTGAGCGTAATCTACATAAAACTCTGCTAAGATGCATGTAACAGAAACAATTTGTTCAAAATTAGAACGCAGGTATGGCATAAGAATTTCTCTATAAAAACCAAGGGTTCGACGGCAGACTGTTATGGGGAAAAATCAATTAAACTGCAGGCAAGTTAGAAGTTATTGTGAAGAAGTTATGTGAACAAAGTAATGAATACTTGAATAGATGTCATGGCGTATTGCTTTCCTAACTGCGCCCAAAGCCCTTTCGTTGGGGACACGTGGCACAAACAATCGTTGTCAGCGGACACCCGCCTCATTTGTATTCCGAGGCCCCGTGCAGAGGCATATCTCACGCTGGAAAGGCCCCAAGTATGTGACGCGTCCTTCTCAATTGGCATTAAAGCCATTCACGACGGAGTTTAAAGCATGTTAAGTATCTCCCCATTGATCATATCGCTCGCAAAAGATGCCTCGGCCTAATCATTTAAATATTTTTTATCCTCACCCTGTAATACCATCGGCACGAATAACTCGCGAATTTCCAGTGAGATTTTAAGACTGTAATAGATGCCGGCACCAATAACAGACCAATTACGTAATATCTGCTGTTACAATTTGTGTAAAGAATAAGCGTATAATAAAAATACTAGTTATAATGCTATGACAACTATCAATTATCGATGTTAATGCTAAAATCCTTGTATATTTTTTTAATCTGCTATGTTTCTCGAGTTAAATATGCACATACAATATAAAGCATTACCGAATATCCAATGTGATTAGCTTTATTTGTAATTGGAACACGCACACACACAAACACGCAGCAAAACTTATTTCATATTTCTATGCGTATAGTATACCAGCATTTGTGTAATATATAAAACTCCACCTGCCGTTTATTGGTTAGATTTATGCTGTAATTTGACCGACAGACTAAATCACAGCAACCTGAAAACTAAGGGCTGCTCCCAGATAGGAGGCACACGCGCATTTCCTGAACTTTCGCAATACAAACCTACATATTCAACATTAACGGCGCTGAAAGACAACTGTCGAAAACGCTGTGCACGGAAATACTGCTGTAGACTTTATATTTTAGTTACATAATTGGGGTTGACTTATGAAATGACAAGTATCGCCATTTTCCAGGCCGTATTCGACCCTGATATCTAAAATTACTGATAACACACCCCTATGCGTACTTTCCCACGTAAAATGGCAACATCTTGAATATGACTCTGGATTTTAAATAACACTTGTCTTGAGGAATATTTTTCGGGCTATAATTACATTTTTTGAAAACAATATGACAAAATAAAATAATAAAAAATGTAAGTAGCCTACATTCGATGATCTGATAGTAACACTGATTTATATTTGGCCAAAACAGTGACAGCGCGCAAGGTCCAAAGTCGCCATAAGGGAAACGGGAAGCGGAACAGTCCACAAATATTGGGCAATTAGGTGTTATAATGGAGAGAATCATTCGCGGGCTAAAACGACTGCATTTTTCTTGTAATCTCTACAAGTGTGCCTATAAGTAAACGACGCGTTTGACCTCCTTTTAAGCAATCATCATTACTTAACCTGCCCGTGCAGGGATGCCGCACTGCCGGCCTCGGCGCTGGGAGATAACAGGGGTGAAATTGAATTAACATGCTCTCCATTTCTCTCCATCTCTCCGACTCCCCAAACGAGACCTCAGACGTCGGTGGACCCTGAGAAATAGGAGAACCTAAAACGAACTCGTTAAAAGGGAGTGGACAAATTCATTTAAGGGCATGTCGCCTTCCTTGGCCCAACTACCGGCAATTATTGTCTCAGTTTCTGCAGACTCTCGGAGACACAGGCGCCCGGACTGGAATTAACGGCGCGCGTAATTAGTGCATGTAGATTTTTTTCCCCCTAGAAATTTCACCCTAAAACAGACAAAGGTGCCTGACCTCGTATTTCTCAAGGGTAATTCTACATGTTATATATATTAAACTTAAAAGGAACACCCAGTTATCGCCATTAAAAAGATAAAGCACAGTTATTTCGGGTTTTATGTTTTTTAAAATCTGTTTAAAAAAAAGCCAGCTGAAATGTTTTGTAAAATTATGTGGAGAGTTTGGTATCGGGTCACTCAGTATTAATCTCACATAAAAAAAAAACAAATGTACAATCAGCCGCAAATTTAAATGCAGGTCGCAGTTATATATCTCTATTTCCTGCAAATAAACATAAACACAAGCACTAAATTATTGCAAAATGTCTCTGTAGACAAAGAATAAATTTCCAAATCAAACAGGGACGTAAAACAACACCCAGAATGTTCTTTGTTTCCTGAGATTCTAAAAGCACTGTGCTGCCCCACTGCATGGTGTCCTTAACAGGTCCTAACTGGACGTGACCTGTCACAGGGATATGGGCGACCCCCTGGATGCCAGCTGGGTTTTTAGCCCTGCAATGCTGAAATCTGTGTAACCACAGAAAGCCTTAATCTGGCAGAAAGTCACAGATTTTCATTTACATACAGACTTCGTTTACATTTTCATTTTTGATTTGGAAACTTATTTTTTGTCTACAGTTTAACCATCATTACTGTTGCGTCTTTCAAAATGTTTCATGAATGAGAAAACTGGTTTGACCAATCAGCCAGGATCCGCAGTTTAAGTTAAACAATGACATCACTTCCTCTAGCCAACTACTCCGCAGTGTTTCTGCTAGTGCCAGGAGGTGATGTTTAATGCAAGCTGACGTCCTATTTTATGGTATGACCCTTCCTGCCAAACAGGAATCTTCGATATAATGCTAAATGACACAGAAAGCTATGCACATCTGCTAAAGGTCCTGTAAAATTACTTTGGGCCTAAAGATCTCAGGAAATATCTCAGAGAAACATGCTTTAATACATGCGGCATCTCATATGAAAAAACTCGACACACGTGTTATTGAACATGGCTGATCTAGAATAAACACGAACCATAAACATGAAAGTATTGCATTATTTAAATGCTGCATTAATGGAGGTGGTTTCCTTGCTAATTAAATCTGAGCATTTACAGTCAAACAGGAGATTGTAGTTCAATTATTAAAAAAAGTACTTGGGCACTGTGGCAGAAAAGCTTAACCTGAGAATTGAGACACTGGGATGAGGTGTCTTTTAACAGCCTCCCTGATTGGTTTTAAGATGGCTTTGCCATTATTCCCCTTGCTGATGGCCACCCATCTCCCGTCACGCGGTCTACGTCCCCGTCACTGCGGCACCACATCCCAGACGAAGACTTGTCCCCCTTCTGCCCACGACCTCTCCCCTTCCCGTCGGCACATGATACCCCCCCTTAGAAGCAGAAGCACCAGCAAAAAAAAAAAAAAAAAAACAGAAAAAAAAGAACAGCTTAGATTTCCGCATCAACGTACCCCTCATTCCTGATCACGGCCGTGGTAGAGGTGGCAACGGGGCTGAAAAGCCGCATCCTCCGACAGGCACGTACCCGCACGTTAGTCTCCAGTCCCACACCACCTTCCGGACCCCTGTGGGCCCCCATCAGAAACATGCTGCCATGCTTGTCCGCCTTCAGAGGATCCAGCCCGGTCAGGGAGCCTCTTGTCCCGTCAGTCGACAGCAAGCATGAGGATACAGCTGGGCTGTGTCCCCCCTGACCCCTACGGCCTCACCTAACCTTCGTCCAGAGTCGGAACCTCGGCCGCCCACCTTCTCCCCCCTCCTGCAGGCTCCGGGCCGGCCTGGCCCCCATTTCGGCATGTCCTCTCCCCGGCCTGCCGCTCTCCCCATGCCGTGCCGAGCTGCAGCCCTGCTCCTCTCCCCGGCAAAAGGACTCTGCCTCTCATTCTCCCTTCTGTTTCCCTCCGTTCTCTTTTTAATCAGCATGTTAATAAGAAAGGTAACTAATCAATACATTCAATGGCAAGGCCCTGGCGATTGATACTATCTCACCCACCCCCCTCTCCTCACACACGCGGACACACACACACACACACGTGCGTTCTGACTCCGGACTCTAGGTTAAGGGGGTCCTTCAACGCTAATCAAAATAAATGATCATTTTCCTAATGTGAGTGGTGAATTTGTCACATCAATCCAATTACCCAGTAAAGTGCTAGCCTCCCCGCTATTCCCTTTACCGGTCTTACTGGGTTTACGCTTTCTTCATAGATTCATGCAAAGTCTCTTTCCACTGTCTTGTCTTTCTTTCTTTCTTTCTTTTGACCCAAATAATCCTTGAGGGCTTAAATCTTCCAAGAGAAAAATATGCGTTTGCCGTCACCCCCGCCCCTCCCAAAACATGGGCAAAAATAAACAGATATAACAAAATAGAAAGAGGATCAAACCGGACTCACCCCAGGAATAGGAGTCAACACTCAGCAATGCTCTGAATCTGAAACAACTACACAGGACATATGAAAGACTGAAAGACGATTACATCACAAAGCATGACGAGGTTGTGGCTCTAATATTAGTGTTATTAACTGTTTTCTTCTTCCTTAGATGCCTTCCCTCTGTTCTTCCTCATGGTTTGGGGTTCAACCTCAGATCTATAGCTATAACCCCATACCAATCCTATACCGACAAAGAGCAGCTCGCACATCAAAGGACACCATCATAACTTTGCGATCAGAAACCGATCATCTGGCATCTTGCTGAGAGAAAACACGCGACATGGCGTGTAAAAAAGGCACAAGTGACTATGTTTTCCTAGAGAGAGAACAAAAAGTTGACCTTGGACCATGAAGCGACATGAAATTCTTTTCGGAAATGTAGGCCAGTGAACTGCAGGGGACTGTTTGCCAAAACAAGCGCAGCAGACATTAGTTTATTAACAGGCAAATGACTTATAAAAGTCGAAAGGCCGTGACATTAGCGAGAGAAAGAGGAGGCACTTCCATTAATTCCAATCATTTTTTCTCTCCGGCTCCATTTCCAGAATGAGCCATAAGTGAGCATTTCTATGCTGCTTTAGGACAGCAGCCCCTCTGACCCAGCGCAGCATTTCAGCTGCCCTTCTTCAGCTAGGAGGCCCACTTAGGTTTCTCTGTGTGCAGCTTTGAAATCACCCCGAGGGGGTCATGCTGTCCAATGGCCTCAGTGACCTCTGACCCCCGCAGGCTGTCGTCCTTCATCACCCAGGCCTCCATCTTGGATGTTGCAGTCGCCTAGCAACGGTAACCAGGATGGCTGCTCGGAGACCAGGGGCTATCGATCCCTCAGATAATAAATGGACTGCAGCCAAACTCAGCTCATCCCCTCCTGGTGCCTCCGCAGCCGTGGTCCAGGCTTTTCGCTCTTTTCTTCCCTTGGAATTAATTTTGCAGACGCAGACCCTGTTCCAGGAGACTGGGTCCAAAAAGGGACACATTCAGGCCCGGAACTCCCCTGAATCAATGTCTCTGAAACAAGGCCTGGCTCCCGATGCCCTCTGTTATATTAGAGAGAGCTGTTGGGAGGAAAAGCAGAGGGGAACAGGAAAACAGAGATCACGAAAGAAACATGGAGGCTGATAAATTGCTTAGGAAATTCTACAGATGTGTGCACAGTAACAAAAATGCCTTACGTTCACATCACATTTTCCTCTCCAGAACCCCAAAAACCGGTCCGGAGTCATTAAGAAGCAGTGAAGTCCAGGTCGCCACACTGCATTTTGGTCATTTACAGATATAGGTCTAAGAAGAGTAAATATACGAAGCTGCGAAAATTCCAGTGCACATAATTATTTGCATACGAAGTACACGAGGTCAGTGACCTGTGCATGTATTACTGCTGACAGTATTAATAAACAAATAATCAATCTCACAGTGACCACTGTAATAAAAGGCATTAATCTCTGTTTCCCCACAAAGAAGAACACGTTCCAACAATACGTGCTGGTACTGGGTGCCAAGGAGGAACTGCTGCCAGAGACTCGCCTGTAATGTTCTTGCAAGAGCCATTTACTGTGAAGCATTCGGAACCATTAAATACAAAGGAACTATTTAAACTTCTTGTAAAATGTAACCTCTGTATTGTATTCAAATATTATTATACAAAATGAACCCAGCAGAATCTCGTCGATTTCCAATTAATACTACCTGGGTGTAAGTGGATTCCAGCCATACTGAGACGCGAAAAAAACAACGAATTATAAAACTGAAACTTTACAATAATATGTGGTAAATACTGATCACTGTTTATTTTTCTTTATTATGAGGGAGAAAATGTACAGGAACACTCAGAAATACAAAGGAATACAGCCCCTCACCCCAATTTGTCAACATTAGGGGCAACTGACTGTTTCATGCATCAGCACAGCGAGAAGTAATGAACAACTGAAATCAACCAGGGGGGGAACGAAGAGGTTACCGTAGGACATGGGGGTGCCTGGCACCCGGCACACGCACTGGGGGGGCTCAGGCTCCACACAGAAGCTAAAAAACAAACATGGGACACTAGGGCTGGGGAGGGCAGGGGCGCTGAGGTGGGGGTGCCATGTGGAAGATGCTGTTCCTCTCCCACTCACCCTACAAGGGTCCTGGATGAGCGGCCCTCTATAAGAGCACAAAGGTCAGGCACCTTTGGTCCGGTGCTCCCATGGTGGGGGATGGGCGGCGGTTGTGGTGTAAATACAATTACCTTAAACAGTTTAAGACATGGGGGGTGGATTCTCATTTTCGTGCGCGTGCGGCGGTTAGGCAGAGGGGGTGGCCACGGTGATTACAAACAGGCGGTAATCTGCCCCTCCCTAGTTGGGCCCACCACACAGAACAGTCAGGCTGAATGGGAACCACCCCCCACATCTGTGCGGGATTATATAGGCAGGGAATTCTTCAATAGGGCATCCCCGAAATGTGCCACAACGTCTTGGACATACTGTGAACCGCCATGCAGAGCAGGTATTTGCAGGTGTTTTTTTGTATACTCGGCTCAAAGTGCACACAACGGATTCGACCAATCACAGCAGACCACCAGAAAGAAAGACTTACAACAGAGTGAGTGAAAAGACACCAAGGGATCTCAGCCCATGGAGACGGGTATACGCAGTGTGCTGGCGGGAGACAGTGTCCGCTCCTCCGTGAGCCGCACGAGCCTCATGCACTACACTGGTCATCCAGATGGTCCTTTTGGCCCCTGGCCGCAGATGGCCTCGCTGGACGCGGACTCGACCCCCCGCAGCTGCCCACTGTGGACAGGTCAGCAGCTCCCCAGCCCCACCCCCAGTGTATGCTAATGTGGTTGCTCCCCCCACCCAATGAGATGAACTAGCAGTGTCCACTGCCCCCCATCCCCCAGCTCCAGGTCTTTCGCTGGTCACTCCACATTCATCAAATATGAATTGGACTGTGGCTCGAAGCAAATATGACAGCCAGAGGGGAGGTGAGAGGCTGGGTGGGGGCGGGGCGGGGCGGGGTGGGGGGGGGCTGCAAAAAAAACCTCAAAGAACAGCAGGAACACTAACAGGCCAGTGGCTGAGGGACCAAGGAACTTATATTGACCATTTGCTTCTTTCTAGATTAGGAACAAAAAAATACAAAAGTAGGAGGCGTCAAGGTGGAGAGAAGGTCTGTCTGGAAGGCAGGTTTCTGGTCTGAAGCCAAGCAGCCCAGCTGTCCTGTTCAATAGCCGGGCGAGCAGATACTTCAGCAGCTCCACCTCAATCAACCGATTTAAAAAACCCCGCTGCTCTAACTCTAATGTTCCACGATCAAACGACAGCGGCGCCACAGAGGGCCTGACAAAGACATGGTTTTGTGGGTGAAACCCAGGGGCCGGGATCGAACGGTGGAAGCGTCCACGCCCGCTGGAGCCTCCCTGCCCACAGAGAGGCGGCCCCAGGGTCGGCTCTGCGGAGTAATGCGCAAGACCATCGATAAATCAATAGGCCGCACGTCACTGCAGGACCAAGAAACCACAGAAGCCTGACATTGATCGTCGGGGTGTGTGTGTGTGAGCGTGTGCGAGAACACGATGGCTGTGGGTCGGGGTGGAGTGGGGAGGGGCGAGGAGGAGGGAGGGGCAAACACCGAAAAGGCAATCACGGTAGCCACCGGGGTCAAAGGTCACCACGGCCATCCGTGTCCCTTTGTTGAGCAGCAAGGAGGCTGGGCTGCATGCGCCCATCAATATCTCAGCGGTGCTTATCTCTGTACGAAGTCCATCTGACTTCTCTCTCCCCAGCACAAATGGCTATGAATGTCCCAGACCGGCGATACATTCATATGCTACTAAAAAGCATTTCCACACCTGGAGGTTTAGCGTTCGACATAAAAATATGGTAACATGCATCGCAGCCATATGGATGCACAAAGCAGAACAAAGAGATTAAAAAACAGAGATGTGAGTATGAGCTAACGATATAGATTTAAATAGTGCTCATGGTTCTAGTCATTTAACATGAATATTCCTCTGAAAATAACCTGTCTACTTTGGTCGGCTTCTAACTGCAGTCTCTAGCTAATGAGCTCGTCTCGTGATCGGCTCGGTCCTGTGCTAATGTGTCCTCCATTGACAACCTGCCATTGCAACAGCCGTGGGATGCAGGTATGCCATCAGTAACGGCTGACACGTCCTCTTCTGTGTCCTTCACTTCTTTCTGCTTTTGTTGGTAATGAAAAAGAAAAAAAAAACTAAAAAAAAAACCTGCCACACTTTATAAAATACCGTGCTTTTGGTCACCAGTGGGTTAATGGTCGTGCTGGTGCTCCAGCAGTAACCTACTATTCCAAGGGCTCTGTTTGCTTGACCTCCCCAATTGGGTCAACTGCATAAGCTCTCCATCTTAAACATAAGAACACTTTGATGCGAGCATCAACCTTTTATCTGCATGGACAGACGCCTTTAAAAGCTTGCCATGAATACAGACAGATAAAACAAAATCCAAACCTACAAACAAAATGCAGGAAAGGCAGAAACATTACCTTTAAATTAAAGAACAATGGGCAGAATTTTTCGTTTGGAGTATATTAAAATTAAAGTGAGCTGATATTCAAACAACCATTTTCAAAATACCTAAATAGCCAATTCTGCCAGAACACCAATCCAAAAAAAAAAAAAAAAAAAAAAACTACGAGCATAAAAGCAAAACGACGAAACTTCCGTGTCCCTGGCTGTAATGCTGCGCCATTGGCGTATACAGCCGTTAGCGCAGATGAAAGGAGGCTCGCCTTCGGGCGCTAATTTCCCCGAGTGACCCCAGCAGCTTCGGCCCGTGTCCGGTTCGGCTGCGGGCGGATCGCCGCTAAATGACAGGCCGTGTCCTTTTTTCCAGCAGGTTTCCATAGAAACCGATGATGGAGCGTGCTATCGATCGCAGTGTCCAGTCGGAATTGTGTTGCCCCTGAACCGACATTTTTTCCTGGAGTGATGGGCGTCGATCGATACCCCATATTGAGGCCTATATGTTTTTGTCGCGTTCCTTAGCTTAGTTGGACCGTAGGGGAGGAATCGGATGAGCCGCATATATACAGACTCAAGTGTCAACGGCTCTCCGGATTTTAATATTTTTTAATAGACAACATATAGACCTAATACATAAGCTACTTAGGAATATTCATCTAACTGTTAGGAAGCGGTTGCTGTTTGCACCAGTGCTGCCAGCCCCGGTCCTGCACGCCCATTTACTCTTCTTTTCGGTTTACAGTTCGTTTGCTTGCTGTTGTTTAAGAATTTATTGCTCGTCGTCTAAATCGTATAACTATGACGGGGTTTTTACATGTCGGCTAATTAAACTTCCATTTGTGCTTTATGTTATTTTGAGGTCTGAATTATGTTATGCGTTCAACTTTCAAGTATTGAAGTCGTTGGAGCCGTATAACCTATTTAGCTGCGCGACTTTCGTTAGCATAACCCGCAATGCAAATAAAGTGCTGCCTAATCGCCCATATGAATTTTTTTTTGTTTCGTGCATTTCGTGTTGTTTTTTTAAAAAACGAAAACGTCGTTTGTTTCTGTTTTTCTACATTTTAAAAACTTTAAACACATCTGAAACTGATACTCGTTCACTATAAAGAATCGTTGTGTGAATAATTATACAATGAGTATCAATATATGAAATTAACGCAGCTACTAAGGTAAAAACCGTTTTCACCGTCCTTAGCTGCCAATCATCACTTTCTCACGCTCCGCACTTTCCCACGTCGACTCCGCTGCGCTGCCAAAGCAATGAGCACCAACGCCGATTTATCTCATTTAGTCTATATCATGAGAACAGATGTAGCCGAAGGTCGCCACGTTGTTAGGTAATTCAAATGTTTAACATTTTAAAGGCGAAAAAAACGGACCGAGGGGAGCTCGTTTAAACCTCGCCCGAAGGACCCCCCCAGCCAAGGGTCCTGGATGGAGCCTCACTGCGTCGGATTCAAAAGGTGGCCGTCCCTTAAGGTATTTCTCATGCCCCGAGGCAGTCATCGCAATTCTGGCAGAGATGAAAATATTGAAACTAAAGTGCACAAGGG
The DNA here is from genome assembly GCA_026776725.1 of Gnathonemus echidnorhynchus. NCBI lineage: Eukaryota > Metazoa > Chordata > Actinopteri > Osteoglossiformes > Mormyridae > Gnathonemus > Gnathonemus echidnorhynchus. Next base: position 12,255,961 of record JAODJU010000046.1, read on the forward strand.
ACAAAGGGGGATTAGGTTTCCTCTGCCCTTTTGCCCTAGTAAGAGAAATGCCCTTCACCGATGTGCAAAACTTATCAATAGGCGCAATTAAAAAAGGAACATTAACAAACGAATAAAGTTCGCAAACAAGTTTAAGACGTAACTTACGTATATCCGTTTTATTTGGAATTGCGGAGGCTATCAGGTTCAAGATTGCATCGGATTGAAAAGAGCTAAATCAGTGTTACGTGGCAGGTATATAACAGCTGGGAATTATTAAAAGGATGCAGTAAAAAAAAAAAACCTTTCTTGGTGCACGCGTGCCTATTGTTCTAAATTTACCATAGTTCAAAATCGGTCGCCGCCAGTTTTGAATACGATGATTCAAAGACGAGATATATTGTGGGGTTGGGGGGGAGCGGAGGTGCCGGGGCAGGCCTTACGGCTCGATCCCTCCTGGCATTCTTTCAATGCCTGAGCGGTCAGGCCCATGACTTCATACCCA
>JAODJU010000046.1:12266278-12313575 GCA_026776725.1 Gnathonemus echidnorhynchus
CGCGTGTTGTTATAATATAATATGGACCAAAAATCCACTAGTAAGCCCCTGTCTCACTCACATCTAGCTCCCAGTAGGAGAGGAGATCCTCGCTGATACTGCAGGAACATGGTAGTCTGTGTGTGTGACAGTGTGTGCTAGCAAGTCAAATTCAGTATGTATAAAACATGTGATTAAGGATGTGGGAGGGGCATGGAAACCCTGCCAGATTCAGGGGGCCCAACGCATCACAGGGGCCCTTCAATACATAAAGTCATACATAAAGCTGGGCAGGAGGCCCAGAAATCCTAGCTACGCTCCTGCAAGCATCTCTTTGATGATTCATATTTAGCTACTGCAGCTGCTGTAGACCGTGGTAATAATTAGCAGGATTGGCTACTCCTTCATGCCCGGTGGTTCCTGGGATAGTCTGTGGGGTCCCCGTAACCCAGGAGTGGATATGCGGTTACAAAAACGGACAAAGCTTAAGTGGTGTTAATCGACGCCCCCGAGTCACCTTGCGATCCAGCAGTCTGCGCTTCCGCATGGTGACCGGCTCGAGCTGGATCCGCCCCCGCAGTGCCAGCTCGATGAGGATGCAGCCCCGCAGACCTGACGAGATGCAGTCGTTCCAGAAAGACGTGTAACCCTGAAGAACAACAGGTTGTGCGTCACTGACTCCGCCCCAGAATAGCAACGTGGTTCATGGTTCACTGCAAATTTCACTTTTAGGATCATGGTTCCATAAAGCAGGGAAAAGAATTTGATTTGAAATTTCTAAAACCACAAACATGAACACAAATAGGAACAGCCGCAAATCAAAAGCAATGCATCTGTCAACGTGTGAACAACGAAACCTAAAGGTTGCTTATTTGCAATTTTTTTTTTTTGTTACATTTTTACAATCAAAAACATCACAATGAACTAAATCTCGTGTAAATTCTGTGTCCTTTACCTCCAAGTATGGTTGCATATCTGTAGCAATGCACACACTCAGAATTGTAAATATATGTATATTTTTAGCCTAGCCAAAATATCCTGGTAGAAATGCCTTAAATGCAACGGTGAAACTAATGTAGAGGCCGAATCTGCTTTGCTCCAGTCGTGCACGCGCGCACGCGCACACACACACACACACACACACACACACACACACACACACACACACACACAATGTTGTCTCAAAGGAGTTAGCATGTTGGATGCGTTTCCAGAACCATATCAGGAGTTCACTATAACAGTCAGACTTGGTCTTGACAACGGACTCCATACGTTTTCCAGTGTTGATGCAATTTATTGGGAAACTAAAATGTTCCCAAACCACCAAATTATGATTGACTGTAACTAGCATTAATCATAAGCAACTCAGTCACAATTAGCATTAAGGTTTCCCATGTCAAGCTGCAGCAAAGCCTTTTATTATATTTCTATTCATAAGCCTAACCTGAATTAGCCAATACTAATAAACCTTTAGGTTTTTAAATGATTATTTTCGAACAAAGACCCAGCAGTGGTATTCAGCACTGCAGTGGAACCACTCCTCTGAAATTCCATTAAGCTTGACAATCCACGCATGCATCTTGCGCAATAACCTTATTATGGGCCCCAAGCAGCTCACTGAAGAACCAGCAGGACCGGACTCTCTTCACCCAGCTGAAGTATCCCTAAAAGTACAGGCCCTGAAATTCTGTAAGGAATGTCGAACATCAGAAAGCACCTACTTATAGGATTTCATACATTTTTTACATCTCGTTCCTTAATTATATCTGTATACCTGTTGCAGAACCAAACTGATTTCCCCACCAGGGGATCAAAAGTCAAGTCTAAGTCTAAGTCTACATCCACAGCTGATTAAGGGTACTTTAAAAAAAAAAAAAAAAAACACACACACAAAAGGATTCTAGTTACACCAAATTCCAGCAGCACAAGGCCACACCTCTGACACTTTGAGAACTACATCTGTTCCGTTTATCTCTTATTACACAGAGATCCCACATCAAAGCTCTAGCTGCTTATGTTGCGTTTCTCCTGAATGTTTCCTCCTGACGCACAAGCCTGTCCTTCAGCCTACATTCCACAAGATTTGTTTAAGACCATTAAGGGGAAAATGAGACCCAACCTTGGAGCAGGACATTAGGCTGGCGATGCCGGATACTTCAACAGAAAGCAAACACGCTAATCAGTCTCATGAAAAACTACAGTTAATCCAGGTTTTTTTCAGTTCTCAAACCAAGCCACATTTCAGAAACCCCTAAAAATCAAGGCCAGAGGAGACCAAGCAAGAACCGGAATGGTGTGAAAGCTCCGGTTTTAGAATATAAAGAACTTCATGGCAGGAAATGAGAAAGACATGCTACGGTACGCTGTCACCCAGCCGAGCTATGCTAAAGCGGCCACGTGACTGCATGTTCTGCATCTGTTCACGATGGGACCAAGAACCTGAAATTCTTCACCCACACATCCATCATCAAGCCAGGATTCTCAAAAGCGTCAGCTTTTATACGGAACACAGGGCTCAGCGTTTTGAACAGCCCATCAGCACTGGCCAAGATTAAGCGACATTATTTATAACCATAAAGCCTTTCTTTTGTACAGAGAGCATCCTAACGAGGCAATGAGCGCAGAGAAACGTATCACTCATACGCACAGATAAGTGCCATAGTCAACTTAACTTCCTTGCTCCTATTGTTATAGACATGGTTTTTACAACCGACAACAACTAACCTGATTTACAGCTTTTTTGCACTACCGGGTAATTTTCTTACACACACATACTTTGGGTTACATATCCAGCTTGAAGCTATAAACCTTTTAAGGGAAGTACCAGGATACACTACTTAAAAAAAAAAAACACAAAAGGCACCTGCAGCATTTCACAGGTTCTGTTCAAATATCACAAGCAGCTTATGGACTTTACAGGCATTTTACCTGGCTGGAATTTTTTTTACTACTAAATGCAAGTCTTTTGTGACAAACTATTTTTACCTTCACTAGGCAATAAGCATCACAGTCCAATTTGCATAGTGTGGCCTGTAACACACAACCACCAAGATGTAAATACACTCTCTCAGTTTCAAAGAGTCGTTGCATAAGTTTGTGTGACCAGCACCTCTACAATGACACTAGTGGCTGGCTTGGCAAAGTTTTAATAAATAAAATAACATCCAACGATATAAAAGAAAAATCTGAATATGAAATATGTGGCGATTCGTTTTTCGTAAAAGCATAATTACAAAAAAATATGATGATAGTTCAACAACAAATTTAACTGCAGTCTATTTCCCAACCCAGGGTGATAGTTTTTTTTTTTTTGGCTTAACAGCACGAACCTGACACCACTTTTAGGACCCATTACGTCAAAAGAGCAAAAAGAAAAGGGAAGAACGTAAGTTTTATTGGGGTGGCAGTTTTCATCGCTTACACACTACTGGAAACTGGTGAAAAGTGCGGCAGTCTGTGAGGATATGGAAGCCCGGTCTGTTTGTGCCTGCTTATCAGCATATGCAGTGGCCACAGTAGAAAAAGGGTCACTGTTGTCAGAAAGATAGGCGAGATACATGACAACAGTGCATAGATTTTTCTAGGGGCGGGTGCTCAAGTGGGGTGGAGTATTTTTTAAATGATTGTCAGTTATCAAAAAGGGCCACTTGGAACCATAAAAGGGGGCCCCTTTCAATTCTTTGGGCAGCCCCAGCCTGAACAGAGATACACAGGTGACAGGTTACCCAGGCAGGGGTGACCCCCCCCTATGTGCCACCAGCTCCTTGTTCCCATCACCCTGCAGATCTGAGCACGGCCTGGATGGGCCCTTCTTCTGGCTGGCTTTGTACGTCCTTGGTTATGGATCTGATTCCTACCAGGGCTTTGAGAATTTTCACGTCAGGCCGGCGTCAATGTTCCCTTTCTATCAGAGGCCCATTGGGCTACTTCACTTGTCAGGTTGCCCCTTCTTTTCCATGATGGTTTGAGTACAGGAAAGTAGGCAGTGGAAACACACGAGGCACCCTAGACAAACTTCACCGCAAACTTCACTACGGGCACCCTTCATTCCCCCTGCAAACTTCACCACCCAATTCACCCCCTTTATGGGGGTTAGCAATGGTAAACGTTTATTAAACAAGTTCAGCTGAGGCCCCTACCCTGGGTAAACCTGTGCATTAACACCCATCTGCCTTCCATACTGTGATTTCCTTTCATGATCTCGATCCAACAATACATGCTTTAGATAGAACTGAGGTCTTTAAACCCTGTGTGTCCCATGTCAGGAATCCTAGACTGGAGACTCGTCTCTTTCAGGGCAGGGAAGGCAACACCATACCTCCTTATCCTTCAGGCCTAGCAAAAGGATTTCCTCCATGAGGGTCAGGCGAAGATCCTTGGAGTCACGCTCCTCGTCATCTGGGGGGCAGCTTCCCTGGCCAGCGTCCTCCTCCTGGCTCCGTCTCTCTACCGCTGGCTCAGAGCGGCGACTCCGATGGGTAAGTGTGGTCATCCTGCTCACCAGGCCATTTGCAAAAGAGTAAAAACAATCACTACTATGTAATACAAATCATACACAAATTACCAATCAGCCTGCTCATACTGATGGATACTGACAGTGTTAATACAAGATGTAACACCGAATAATTTATCATTTACCAAGTTACCAGATAATATTATTCCTACCTTGTTCAAGACAACCAGTAGTTATAAGGCCCTAAAACGTGGAATAATATAAAACAGGAGCTTATTCTGTTACAACTGTATCATATAAAGCAACGAGGCCCCGTCTTCTCCTGTTTTACTCTTAGTCGATATTTACGGCTGCGGGAAGATTTTAAAAAAAGATTTTCTTTTTAAGATTTTGGCTACCCTTGTTTTATGCCTACTAGGTTAATTAGTAGCATGTTACAAGTTAACCCGGCTAGCGAGACTCACGTGCACTGTGAGGAATGCACAGGTAAACTAAAGGAATGAAGAGAACAAAACCAGCAAAAATAATCGCTGCAGATTTAAAAAAACTCTCAAAATAAGTTACGTTTTCCTGGACAAACTGGTTAATACTTGACAATTCAACTGTCGTGAGTTACCCAGAAATAACTTGCAGAAAAAACTCAATTAAGTCAAAACGTGGACAATACTTACCCCATAAAGGTATCTATGAGGAATTTGACCGGTTAAACGATGATTAGCTTAGTTATCTCTACTCACAATTTCCTCGTCAGTAAAAATACACACACAGACAACTATCGAAGCATTTTACTCACTGTCAGTATGCTTGCCGCCGGTTTTATATACAAATCTTCAATCCGTTAGTTTAGTTATATTTTTTAATGTTTTCCCCTTTTGCTAAAAAAAAATCGCAAAATACATTTAGCTAAACACTTCCTATAGTTGTAAAGCCTATCTGGCTAGGCGAAGTAAATGTAAAGTAAATACAAAACTTCCTGTTAATAACAACCAAACTTGATTACCTTTTGTGGACCCGCCCTCTTAGAAAAAATGACCAATTAAAACGGTGCATGTCAAAATTCACCAATGACCTAAATAGACCGACAGAAGCCCCGCCCACCATCCTTTAAAACTAATCTGGTAACGTGTTGGTTTTGGTTTAACTGTTCTATTTTTCCTCCCTCTGGAACGTGGGCCACTTTCCCAACATGACACTGATGTTAGAGCCAGGCTCTGAATTTAAGATTGTATGTAATTAACTGATTAACCATTATTAGGGCGTCTCATTTTAACATGCATTTCTCAGCCGGTGTCAAATATATTACCAACCACACCAAAACTAGCATACTTTCACTGGGTTTGCTGAACTGGTCATTCACATTGACATCTGGTACAATATGTGTCTTACGGGATCGCCAAGGAGGTGGCCTGTTTTCGCCCCTGAAAATGTAAATACGGTAAACTCATCTCACAAGGTCTCATTGATATCTCATTGAGCTTATCGTGCGTAGAAGGTTGAACGCATTTATGTCTTTCTGAAAAAATGTGACACTGATATAAGGACATACAATAAAGTATCACAACACTCGTCATTAATCAAAAGTAAATATTAAATACGTTATTGGCTCCCAAAGCCTTATTGAATATTTTACAGTATTTAGAAATGGTGACAAACACCGACACTTTTCGGTAAACCCAGTAAATGTGTTTTCTAGTTATTTAGTTTTATTTGTACAACGTTATTAGTTTTCAACAAGCACATTAAATATTTACCGAAGGTGTAGTTCTGTACAAAATGTATTTTATTTTTTTCAATCTGATTGTCCATTTGCAGCGTTCTTTAGCAATAATAATAATGATTATTAGAATAATGATAAATGTTATAACAGAATTTTACACGCGAAGTTTTTGATTTGCGCGCTTCATTATATTTTTTTTAAGTGTTTCCTTGGGTTATGATATAGAAAATTGGATATGCATCGATAATGTGTATGTTTTTATCATTGACTGATAAGGAAATGCGTGTTTTTTAAAATTAAGTGAAATTCTGCAACTTTTACAGCTTGCAGAAATAAACAGTAATTTCAAGCTGTCATTAAATGCGACTGCTTTTGCTGGTCGCTCATTGGTTTTCTTTTAACCGTATTCATACTTTCTCTTTGACTATTGGTGACTGTATCTGTCTTTCACAGCTGATGGTCCCGCACGATGATGTCACCAGTGATATTCGCCATTTTCAACGGAATAGTCAACATATACAGAAGCGGAGTAGGTGTGTAGACAGGGCTGATTACATAAAGCCCCCTCCTCCTTTTAGACGAGGAAAGGCGTTTTGTTGCTGGCTACGGTGTGAACATGTCATCCGAAATTGAAGAGTCTGAGGCTCAGGTGGAGTCTGGCGAGGAGAAACAGGTAGGTTAATTTTTGCAGTCAGTAGCCAACTTAATAACGCAGGTACCTAGTCTCTCTGTTGCGCTCGATAGTTTCATCATTTGTGTGAGCTAAATTATTGTATGTGTTTTCTGTACGCTAATATTGCGATTCTTGACATGCAAAATGTAACGAAAACTAAGTATGTAATTAATAAAATCCGAAAGTCGTGCCCACCTCCCTATTTTTCTACGATGAAGAGCCACGGAAGTCCCGCCTCCGCCCACGGCTTATCTTCACTTCCATTGGCTTTTAATCTAAGCAGTCAATTCGGTCGTGTGCGCCATTGGTTAGAGTTTAGCTTTACTGCTGTTGCAAAGTTATTTTCCGGTTGGACTGAAGGAGAAAATAACTTATCGGGTTAATAAAGTAAAAGTAGAACTTTGATATTAATGTTCCTTTTGGCTTTGTGTTGATTTTGGACAACTATATCCATTTATCTAATTAACTGCCTGGCAAGCCAGCTGTGCTACCATGATGTTATGCTAGCTAACAATCACGTCGGTCGCTGCTGGTTGAATTATTTAACAATATACAGGAATGCTTGTAAGATGGAATAACCAACCGCGAAGTGCTCATATATGTCAAGAGGCCATTATTTAATTAGGCGTTTTTAGGCATGCTGTTGTAATTGGTTTCCAATACTTTCTTAATGTTTAACACATTGGGAAATGCAGTTCAATTAGGAGATATTTAACCTAGTCCACCCAGCCCCAGCGCTGATGAAAAGCTCCCTTTCCAAGGTTAAGCGAAATCACGTTAGCTGATAAGGCTAATAATATCCACCCACCCACCAGGTTACTGTAATGTACATCATGCATTGCAGCTGTTTTGCTTTAAATTAGAATATTGTAGTGAATTAGGCATATGGACCAAAGTCTTTGCTGTCATAGTGTTTCATGTGCTTTTTAATTGCATATTAATTATTATGTTAATTTAATTGAGGCTCTCTTTGATTGCTCTTTGGAGAAGTGATACATCATGTATACTTGCATATTTATACTGCTTCTTGTGAATTACTCCTTGTTTTTCCCTAAGATGGCATGAGGCAGTCTTGATATCTATTTTTTTAGGCTGCCAAAGTAACAAAGACTTGGTGCCACTGAGATGAACTCAATTTTGTAGCTGCTACCCTCCAGGGAGGCTTTATTTTAGGACCCTGACACTTTTCTAGTTTCTCAGCCAGTTCTTTTTACCTCTACTCAGAATGCAGATGTCTTTAGATGACTTTGGCCTGGAGTACAGGGGATAACCATGCTCAGCATTAATTTCAGCCTTCGAGAGGAGCTAAAGGTTACCTCCTTTGTCACTGGCTAGAAAGATCACATGGAGAAGGACAGAGTTGCATTGATTTAGGTCACATCTTTTGTGACCTAGAAACAGGTTTTTGTGTAAATGTCCCACCTATTTTTTTTTGGTTGTGTTGGGGGAGTGCGGGATTTGTGGTATTTCAGGATGCAAGTTAGCCCTTCTGGTCTAATGGCTCACATAATTGACAGTGTCTGAACAGTAAGATACAGAAGAGGCAGGCCTGCTGATTTGAATTGGTTTGTCCCTGCTATGAATTCTCCAGTCAGGCTTTGTGGGAAAGTGGGTGTGGCACAGGCTTATGCACTTTCTGGCTTTCTGGTTCCTAATGTAACTGGCAAGTCTGGGTGTTCTGCAGTTATACACTGAGGTTACATACACGTGACTTTGTTGGCTTCCAAAGAAAGTTAATGTGGCTGGACACAGTAGATCAGTGTTTGTCAACCCAGTCCTCATGAACCCCCAGATTTTTTCTCCCAACACCTGTACCAGGTACTTAATGTTCTTGATTGTTTGGTGCAAGTGATTTGGGAGTTGATGTGGGCTGTCTGGGGGTTCTCGAGGACTGGGTTGACAAACACTGCCAAAGATCTATTGTATATATTGCAATGCAATGTGCATAGATAGTGTTAGCTGCCAAATGTATTGCAGTTTAAACCACCAGAGATGCAGCTGGTACTTAAAACGCAGTGTGTCAGTTCTGCTGTAAAATGTACAATTTCCTTCTTGATGCAGCCCGTTAGTTTGGTTTTAGTCTACTAGCCTATTTTTCTGGCCTTATGCTGCTTATGGGTTAGGGTTGCACTGCATAATGAATCGTAAAACCTTACCAAAGAAGATTAATATATTAGGACTTAATTGGGAAGCTTTCTTTTAGAGTCATATGAAATAATTATGTCAGTATATTTTAACTTACACTAAAACCTGATTAAGGCCCTTTTCTATACTGCATGAACTGTAACACATGTATTCCCTCTGCAGTGGGTAGTTATATTAATTTACAAGCTATCAACACTGGAACAAATCTCTGGACTTTGTCCTAGTATTGAAAATAGTGACGTATTAACATCCACCATAAATCTTAAGAGATGGTTAGTTATGAGAGGGGAGGGCGTGTCTGAACATCTGTTAGATGGGTAATTCCTGGTTTGTCACCGTGAGCCGGCCAAGGTGACAAACAAGCTGGTAAAGCCAGTCCATGTTCCTGGTTCTCTGAGAATGGACTGCTTTTTCAGCTAATGAGAGCATCATGGAATCCAGCTGTCTGCTCAGAGAGATCCAGTCATGGCATTTGGTTTGGGCCGAGTTTGCCATGGCAACTTCTGGAAGCTGTCCCACTCTGTCCTATTTTTGTGCTTTTAAGTTTGTATTGTTCTTCAGTCAGTCAGTTGTGTGTTTGGCATTGGACTAAAATTGCTTTGATGCTTTATTTTATTTGCCATTTAATGCAGCTGGACATGCAAGAAATGACACTTTTTTTATTGGACAGTGGGTGGGTCAGCCTCCAAATTGGACCTTTCTGTTGGCACTATTGATATTGGTAGTTCTGAACAAGAAGAAATACAGGGTGCATAAACAGCTGTGTAAATCACTGAAATGTTAGGTAACATTATCGACTGAGTGATGTCAGGAGGGTTAAGTGTGAGTGTTAAGCCCATACAGTGAGATTTCTCTGAGGAGATGCCGGTTGGCTGTTTCACTGCTCTGACAGCCTCTGTTCAGCTCAAAATCGTGACACTGAGATCCCTTAAATGTTTGAGAGATGTGAACTGAAATTTAAAGCACTTACTGAAAGGGAAATGCCTTCTTTGACAGGACTCTCAGGAAAAGGACTCCAATCCGGTGAAGGCAGAGGAGGCTAAGCTGAAAGCCAAGTACCCCAACCTGGGACAGAAACCTGGAGGCTCCGACTTTCTGATGAAGCGGCTTCAGAAGGGGGTAGGCTCCGCCCCCACCGTCCAGCTCCGCCCCCATCGTCCGTGCTCGCAGCAACCGTGTCACGGTTGGCACCCAAGTGCCGCCCTGCACGTCTCCATGCGGTCAAGCAAACCTGGATCTCATCCTGGCATCTGCCTCTTCTTCTTCCATGTTATGTCGGGAATCCTATTTTGTGTTTGTCAGTAATAAACTGTTGCTAATTCACCGCACCTCATAAGAGTATTTTGACCCTTGACCAATCCTATCGTTTGATTGACATACAAATTATACATGGAAATTTTTGTTCTGTGAGTTTTTTTTTTTCCCCAAAGCAATGAAACTCAAAAAAAAGTAATTTTTTTGACAGCCTTGTGTGTTTAGGCATCAGTTCGTACCAGCTTTGCATGATGTCCAAGAGTGATTTTGGCCCAATCTCTCAGTCAGAATAGCTCTAGAGATTCTGACTTGGGCTGGGGATGGGGCTTTAACTAGGCCATTCTAGGGCATGTTCATCAGCCTCTCTGGTGTTACCTTGGCCTTGTGGTTGGGATCACTGTCCTGATAAAAGACCAACTTTCTCCCCAGCATCTGTTTTTAGCAGATAGGTCTTTTTGCTGTCTTGGTGTGTTTCGCACCATCCATCCTTCCTTCCTTCCTTTTTGAGAGGATGCCCAGATGGGCGGTTGGAAAGCAGCCCTGCAGTGTGCCACATTTTGGGTGTGCCCTTTCTGTAGGTGTTGCCAGTGTTAGATTTGTGCCACGTCGCTTTGAATTTTGGTTAAAATACTCTGTCTTGGTCTCATTTTGCGCAATCTTGAATTGAAGTGCAGTTCATTTTAAGTTAGTTTTCAGTGTGGTTTAAATAGCTTTTATTTTGAAGACATATTTCTAGCTTTTATGGATTTTTTTAGGGATAAACTGATGGATGGATGTCTGATCTTTAGCGAATCCTATGCGAATACATAGTATGCATCATGTACTAATGTCCTCAAATGGGCAAAACATGTCCCGGGTAACAAGAAATATAAAGAAATCATTACCTTAGTTAAGTAGTTTTTAAAAACGGTAATGGAAAAAAATTGATCCTTGTTTTTATTTTATTTCAGTTAGTATCAGAAGCAATACTGATAGCTTTCATTTAGTTGTAGTTTTTTTTAAATTCTGTTTTCCTTATTTTAAGTTTACGAAAATGCCTTTAGTTTTAGTTCTCATTAACGATGATAATCCTGGTTCTCGCAGGGGGTTTCGAGGGAAGACCTTTCAGGCAGCGTCTCAATAGCTTGGCGTGGCTTCCGTTTCCTGATAATTGAACCAGCAGTGTCCACTGGGACTGCTGAACAATTTTGTGCTGTTTTCCTTGCTTGTATTTGTTTTATTTTAACTTTGGAACTTCACTTTAGTCTTTATAGCTACTAATTTTCATTATTCACAGGTAGGACACAGTTGTAAGGCAGTTGTTTCCTCGTTAGAACATTCTTTTCCACCTCAGTAAACTTGCAGCTTTCACATTAGACTGATTAATTATGCGAATGGAATATTCCAGGTTTTTTTCTTTTTAAACTGGCATCCTGCTTTGTTCCTTACAACCCCAGAAGCTGTTTGGGGATGGAGCGATGCATTTTATTTAAGAATAAAATGAAACGCTGGTACATTATATATATTAATTTTTAGAAACAAAAATATTTTAAGCAGAATATAGGATCTGTAATTCAGTAAAATGAGAGAACTTGTCCTGAGTCTAAATACTTTTGCAATGTGCTGTACATAATCCCAAGATATCATCACTGGAGTTGAGTACATAATTGGGTAAATAGTCAAATATGAGATTTTGGATCACACATTTTTATTGAAGATATATGAATTAATTTTAATGTAAATGAAATCAGTCTATCTTGTAGTGCTGTAGGATGTTTAATTTGATAATGTGTTTAGTCAGGGTTGATCTAAATTGCCCTGTGATTTCATACCGCATAGTTCTGCATGGGAATACCGTCGTAACACATGCGCCAATCATGCCAAGTCGAGACATCCATGTTTGCCTCTTTGCCGTCCCACAGCAGAAGTACTTTGACTCGGGGGACTACAACATGGCTAAGGCCAAGATGAAGAACAAGCAGCTGCCCACAGCTGGGCCGGACAAGAACCTGGTGACAGGGGACCACATCCCTACGCCGCAGGACCTGCCCCAGAGGAAGTCGTCGCTGGTGACCAGCAAGCTGGCCGGCTAGCAGCAGCCGCGTCGCGGTCTCACCGCAGCTCACGTGCCGCCCCCACTCCCACACACCAATCCCAGCTCCCCTCTCCTCTTCCAGTATACCCAGTCCTCCCAGTACTCCTCTGCCAGGCTCCATGGGGCATAACCAGTGAGGAAAGGGCTCTAGAGTTGATTAATTTAGTTTTTTTTTTCCTTTCTGTTTTCGGGATAAGGGTGGAGCCGTCTCTCCATGTGCACTTCTGCTTGTGGGGGGCCTGCCCCCCCCCCCCCCCCCCCCCCCCCGGAATGGAGGCAGTAGAGTCTGAAGAATTAGCATTAGCGTTAGCCTCAGTCAATGCAACAGAGCCACCGGGAAAGGGGTCGAATCGTGTCAGCTAGGATCGTCATCTCGCTGTTCTTTATTATCTTGTACTTTCTGTTGGCTGAAGCGTGGATTGATGAAACCAAATTTCTGAGCCTTGGTTTAGTAGCCAAAGACGAATGTGAGTGTAGCTTGGCACAAATGGTGGACTTAAAATGATCGGATTTGCAGTAGCCGGTGTCATGGTAGTGACTTAACGTCCTCTGCCACCGGTAATTGGGAATATCAGCTTTGGACGGAAGCTTCTCTGCTCTGCTGTCTTATATGAACCCATCTTACCTGATGGGGGGGCAGTGATATCGCTCTGAATAGTCTCCTGGCCAAACATAAATATTTTCAGCAAACCACTGCTAGCTTAAAAAAAATCAAAATACATAGACTTGTATACATAACCAGCAAGCATCAGTACAAGCTTCTAAGTAGCGTTCAGTCCCTCTGCCTAACTTGAACCGATCTCTTACCAACAGTGACGGCCCACCCCTCAAGTCTTAGTTCTCAGACCAGGGCTGCTGTGTCATATGATGAGACTGTTTTGTTTTTCCTGCTGAGGGAGATAAAGATGCAAGACCCACCCAATTATTGCTTAAGCTGTTGTGACCCCCCTCAGGTGTAATTTTGACCAGGGCTGCTCACTGATTGGTGGATTATCAGTGGAAACCAACCCCGATGGTGATGCCACATGACTCGACAAGGAAAAAAAAATGCAAAGGTTCTTACAGAATGTTTAACCCCTTTGATCATCCACCTCCCCCCAGTTATTTAGAGGTTTCTTGCATCCTTTCCTCATGATACCCCGTGGCAAACGGCAAGACAACGCAGAATGTGTTTGCTGTCCCATGTGAAGGAGCCAAGATGGATCGGCCAGTATGTTTACAGTTCACCAGCAAGCCTGTTTACATCTGGTGCAAGAATGTTGAGCTCTGTGTAAATCCAGAAGTGTTGGAAGGTAGTCATAAGTCATCAGAAGCCACCTGCACAGTAAGATATCCGGTTTCTCCCCTGTTTTAAGATGAGCCTTCGTGATTTAGTGTGGGATTATGTAAATCTGAGCAGAGAGGTGTGTCCAGTCCCCTTATCCATCGTATTCAGACTTTCGTCTGTTGTTGGTCATGGTTGTTTGAGAGCTCTAGTTTCCATGGGGATGTCATAGTGCCTGGATGCAGTGAATCAGCCCTGGGCTGTGGAGGGGAAAGTCTCTCCAGTGGCATTTTTAGTGTGCAAGACACATTCCATCTCACACAGTGTCAGGATGACATTAATGTTGCCCATAACACGTGTAGGTGAATGGAGCCCTCATTTGAATACATGTTGAATCTCTTCAAGTGTGCTTATGTAAAATAGTTTATACATTTCTTTAGTTTATTTGTAATATATTCAACTTTCTTCTGCTTCACAGTTGTCTGCTGAATTTATGTTTGACAAAGGTCTGATTTAATTAGGTATTGAGTGGAGATGATTTGTTGGTATTGGTGTGCTGGTGTGCTCAATCAATGATTTGATCAGGCAAGTCACAGACTAAATTGCTGTTCAAGCTACTAACTGTTATGCAGAGATCAGATTATGTAATTATCCACTTGTTCAAAGGGCACCGTTAGACAAAACATTAAATGGTCTAATGCAGTCAGACTTTTCCAGAAGTTTTCAATGTTAAGATGTGTTCAGAAATGTTCAGAATTTAAAGCCTAAGTAATCAAATCTAGCTGCAACAAAAACCCTGTGAACACAGCGGGACTGAGGATGTGAGGGATCGGTGATATTTGTTGAGAACTATTACTGACATCGCTTTTATTAGCAATGGATTTGGAGGATGTGTGTGTTTGTGTTTTCTGTGTCATGGTACAATGCGGGCCTGCTGAAGTCGCTCCCCCTTCAATCCCTGGCACAGCTTTTCTAAAAGGCAGGGTCATGAGTTTGTGGACGCTCCCTAGGTCATACATATAAGCACTCCAAGGCTGACGTGGTGTTTTTCAGACTGTAGTCTGCGCACTTATTGTGCAGAACGTGTCATTCTTAGATGCCATCACCTACTTAATTCCGGTGTGTCTTGTGAGTTTTTCTTTCAATATTAGGAGATTTACATGCTCTGTACCAGTTAACTGTTTCTTGAGATCAGCTTCCCCAGTTGCCCCCCCCCCCCCCCGTATCTGAGTTGACGAGGCTTAGGTGTGAGGATGGGGTAACGTAAGATGCGAGAAGCTGTGAGCTCAGGGACTGACTCACTTCGCCGCGGCTGGGGGGCAGTGAGGGCGGTGTTTCCGCTTCGTTGCCGCCCCTACGCAACCGTTGCCATGTGCTGTGAGGGAAAAGCCGCCTTTATGAATGCATCACAGGTCTAACGTGAGCTGGGAGCAGAGATCATCTAGTGTAGTTTGACATATAGGTGTGAGAAAAAGCCATTTCGGTATGTATGAGGAAAGACTTCTCCACCATAATGCCTCAGTTGCAAGCATTAATATTGCAATGGACTGTTGTATTTTTCCTTGCCTGGCAAATTTTCATTATTATTATTATTATTATCCTGTTCATGATTTAGTGCTAAGAAAATAACCAAGGAACTAATGAGGCAATACTTGGCTATTTGGTAGAAAGACCATAGGGGGCGCTGTTCAGTTTTGTTGAGCATGCATATGTATGTTCAAGAGTACTGTTTTTGTGTTTTTTGGGTGAGCTTTATTCTTTGGAAACCTGTTCATCCGATGCCATGTGGTTACTTTTGTTTTACCCCACTGTAAATAGATTAAACTCCGTTTGTTTGTTTTTTCCTTTCTGATTGATCACTTTCAGTCCTTTCCTTTCCCAGCAGCAAATGAAATGTTTCAATTTGTCTTGTAAATCTTATCTTTTTTTTTTCCTCCTCCACAATACTTTTGCTGCACAGATATTGTCTGCAGCCTTGTCGCTGCTGACCAGATTGTTGGAGAAACTACACGTACAATTAGAAGTAGTAACAAGGAAGTGTGCTGCTGACTTATGTCGACATTGAGGGAAGTCCAGGGGTCACCTGACCATTACCTGTCAGTCCCTCTCAGCCTGGCTTTCCAGTACAATCATCTATCAGAAAATCCCATAGAGCTGAGAGTACGAATTGACAGGTGTGTTTTTTGCAGGAGAATCAGGTCAAGCAGTTAAAATCTAAGAGGAAGTTGCTGAATAATGACCAGATAAGCAACATTGAATCTTTAGTGTGGCGTCGCTAGTTTTACCGACCAACCAACACGCTGTGATATTCACCACAAAGTTATGCTTACCCTGTCCGTGCTACACCGTGCTTTATTGGAAAGAGTGACGATAGGCTCGCACTGCAGAGAACGATGACTTGTAGGCATTGATCCTACCAATGGTGAGCTGGCACAGCAGGCATCAGTTCTGTTGCAGTCCTGCAAGGGGCGCTCTTCCTCAAGATTTTCAAAGCTTGTAATAATTCATGGAGATCGTCCTTTATAAATATCTATGGAGCACAGTGCAATGCAAGTGAAAGGTATTCTACACCACTGTGTCTCTGTGTGCTATGCTGGCTGTACACCAGAATGTACAAAAATTCATTATAAATGCATAACCAGATTCTTACATCCTCTTGCTCTACCTTTCTGGAATTCAATAGGTTTTAGTTATTGTGATGATACACCTGTCATAGGTAAAAAAAAAAAAATAACGTGGAACCCTGACCCAAAGAAAATGTCAGGGAATCTGGGATTCATGATCCCATTTAATAGGGTTTACATGTCAGACATAGGTGACGATTGTAAAGTAAAAGTAAAAATGTACAGAAGACATTTCAATAGTAAGAGAGAAGTGATGAGAGTAATTTTTGTCAGTATTTGAAATAAACTTTTACATCAATTTAAGCTGTGTGCTGTGTTTTTGTATATTTCATGACTACTATACCAAGCTTAAATCTGCATAGCATTAAATAAACAACAAAATGTGTTTTATGTGGTAAAGCACCAGATTTGTTTCACTTTCCTTAAGATATATGACACGCATCTATAGTGGGATCCTGAAAAAATGGAGGCACCACATTTTACTGCTGAAAATAATCAGAATACTGTCCAATTAAAATTGAGTTCCCAGTGTCGTCGTTTAAGTTGAAATGGGACACTTTCTGAAACTATGCTTTCTGGAAAAAAATACAGAATCATTTCAGTGTCTTGAACTCCATATTCATACCATTCTAAATACATCAATGCCCCTTGAACACTACATAGAAGAGAAAATGAAATACTACTAACTATATATTAGCTGCAAAGCTTAACTGTCACATTTTGCCTGGTGTCCTATTTTAACAATACCCCATTTTCACCAGCAGGGGGAAACATAATACAAACTGATGCGCGTGCCCGCGCCAGCGATTTCTGGAACTCCCTAGAATTTACAAGAAGAAACAATTACATTTAGTTTTGTAATTAATAAGTCTGCAAGCCATGTATCTTGTAATAAGTCATGCATATTTATATATAAATAATGTGGTACATAAGTAATGCAAAAAATTTTATGTCATAAAATTAAATGTTATGATGTTTCCATTTTATTTTACAGGCGCAATACTATATCTTTGAACAACGCTTCCAGTTGTTCATAGTACAGTACGAACTGTTATCTGAATTAATGCACATCTTATCAGTGGCACGCCTTGCAGAAGAATCCCCATTGAAGGTTATCATAAGAAAGAAACGCTGCACTGAAACACTGATTAATCACATGACTAAAGGGTCTGGAATGTAAGGTTTATACATCAATGAAATAGGTTATGGTCAGATAAGATGATTTGGGGATGGTGCAACGGGTAGTGATGTGGCATCACACACCTCCAATAATCATGATTATGGATGGACACCTCAACTCTCCCCCCACACGCACAAAGTTCAAACCAAAGTTACGCCCTTGGTCAGAACAGAAATTAAGTCCAATATCGGACAATGAAATATGCGGCAAATTGTCCTTTGAGCACTTAACACTGACGTCATGATCACCAAGCACCAAGGTTAACAAAAGTATACATCTGAAGGTCAAACCAACCAGCTGACAACTGAAATGATTTTGGGTTTGGCCACACTCTTATACGTCAGAAACACCTTTCGTGGTTGTACAATTATTATACAGTACTTAAATTCAATGACGACACAGTCGTGACATGTAAAATATTCAGGGTATGTTTGCAATTTTAAATCTATACTTATTTTAGGCCCTATACTTATACCTATACTTATTTTAGACATCTCCGTGTTTACAAACCATCATTTTCTCTTTTCTACAGGTTTAATTAATAAAGTGATTTATTAATAAAATGAAGAAAGTTTACTAGTAACTGAAATCTAAAGAGGATGTCTTTTTTTTTGCGCAAAAAGCCAATCAGCTTCCATATTACCTATGACACTCAAAACCTTGACAGTTCTAGAAAACACTAGACTTAACTGCCGTGGACAGGTTTACCCCGCCGTTCCCATCGCATTTCAGCAACCAGAACTGATATATTTATAGCAAAATTACACGAAATTTTCTCATTAGGTTCATAATTATGCATACCAGTTAAATAAAATCTATCGGTGAGTCACAGACGTTTGTTTTTTTTGTTTGTTCAAAGTTATTCAAGGACTGAAGTGGTGCAAAATAAGCTATGTATTCACTTAGTAATATGTTATTTTTGACTCCGGATATCCTGTATTTTGGTGGTCACTATTAATAAACATTGTTTTAACAATCATGGCAAAAAATGTAGTATTTATAACGAGACTTTTATGAGAACAAATCACTTAAATATAAAGTTCATAAACAAAAGAAACGAGGATAAATAAATATTACAACCCTGCTTGACATAATCCAGGCTAGAGGATGATGAACCACAATTAACTTAATTTACACATTAATGGAAACGCTGAACATTGTTACCCTACATAAGGTTTTTTAAGTCAGGGGTGATTAGAGAATACCGCTTTACGACTTGTTTAAATGAAAGGGGTGGTTCCCAGCGCAATTTAACCTCCCGAAAGGACTATCGGGAAAAATTTGCCGTGTATAACTAGAGGAGGTCCGTTTCAAGTGTTGTAAACACAGCATAGGTTACCATGGTGAGCTTCAAAGCAAGGATTCTGCCAGAGCCCTATTTTTAATTCTACAACAATAATATTATATAACGTAGAGAGGTCTATTATATAGATATTTTTATAGGATGTATTAACTGCCATGCAATGAAAAATATTTCATGTACAATGAAAGACATGTTTAAAAGGCGGAGCCAGTGTTGTCAACTTGGCGACTTTGTCGCTATATTTCGCGAGTTTTTAGACCCCTTTAGCGACTCGATTTCAAAAAAGCGACTAGCGACTTTTTCTGGTGTTACTGGAGACTTTTGGAGACTCTGACGTGAAAGCACGTATCATTCTTACTCTTCTCACCGAGCAGCGGGTGCTGCCGTGGGCTCCTCTACCGTCCCAAAGCGCTCAAAGACTGACAGTCCTCGCGCAGCAGCCCCGCCCAGTTGCAGTCAGAGCAGATGTTCGCCCCACCGCGTCCAGACTGCAAATGAACCGCGCATGCGCGAATCCGCCGCTGGCTGATCCTGCCTTGGTTTGGTCAAAATAATTTCTCTTTGGGGTCACTTTTGCCGGTCCCAAGTCCGGGTAAAGGAAGAGGGTTGGAATTGTGATATAAAAAAACAAGAATCGACAGAAGTTCATTTGTAGTTCTAAACGTATTTAGGGTGTTTAAACACCTTTTGTCTCTCCCACGACATTAGACTTTTGGGACAGCCAATAGCTGCTTTTCTTGTTAAATGGTTGCGAGTAGGTGGGCGGAGCAACTTTATAGATACTTTATAGTTGTGCTTCGCTCTTCGGCTTCCGCTTCAGGTTTTGTCTGTTGAAACTGCTGCCAAATCTACCCGTACTTCTTTTTTTTTCCGGCGTACCCAGCATAAAGGTACCGCAAACCTTTTCACTTTTAACATGAATCTGATCAATCGTACTACGGCCACCGGTTTGTTCTGCTCCGGCATTAAAAATGGCGTGAAGCAGTACAGCTTTGGATCGGCGCCGCTGCCCGCAGCCCTGGTTAAAGCGAAAAGCGAAGAGGAGCTGGACAGCCTGGATGACGGCGAACTTTTGCACGTTCCGCCGAAGATGGAGAGGCGTGATTACGAGCGCCGCTTTCGGGCGTCGGGCAACGAAAACGGGTCTCTGCCACCCACGCCGGGGACGCCGCCGGACTACGGGAACATGCTGACGTTTCCCAACGGGGGGCTAAACCAGGAGACGCATGAGCTCATCGAGACCTTCTTACGGACTTACAGCGGCCTCCCGACCTCGGCCAGCCGACACAAAGCGTACCCTGTCCTCAGACGAGTGACGGAGAATGTCATTGAAAAGCACAAGATCGCGTACAATGGTGAGTCTCCCCCAAAAGACCCCCGTTTATCGGGTGATTTCCCCGCGGGGGCCCTGATTTAGGCCCTTAACGGTCTTTTAATCTGGGGACTGTCTGATTTTCAGCTGTACGTCGTTTGGATAAAAGCGTCTCTTAAACAACGTAGCAAAGTTTGAGTAATTCAAGAGATAAAAGCCGAGCCGTTAGTGGCGAGTTAGTTTACTTCCCGAAACGGGCAGTTTAATATGTAAACTAACTTTAACATTGTATTTAACGTTGTTTCTTTTTAACTCTGATGGAAGCCCGAGGGCCGTGTTTCGGTGCCACAGGTTATTTATTGTATTTTTATGGTTTCAAAGAGGTGAGACAGGAAACGCTTATTTTAAGGTGAATACTTTACCCGTTATAGAGTTACGCTCTGCGTGGTTGGGTTATGATCTTTGGGACTACTGGTTAATTTATGGTGTGCTTATGATTAACCATCCTGAACCTACCAGTATCCGCCGCTTCCTGGTGCCGTATATATATAACGCTGGATGATAGCGGGGCCTCCCACATAGCACCGCCTACTCGACGTCGCCCTTCCTATTCGCCATTCGTCTCCTGGCTGTGGCGATATACCTCTCGCTTTGCGGGCAGATAAGCTCCGCTTACGTCTGATTCTAAGAATTTTAGAATCTTTCCGAAGTGTTGTGCGTCTAGGGGGCGTTTCGCTCATTAATCGCCCCCGCGCAGCAATTTTCACGGCGTGTGTAGTAAGCAGGCAGCTTTTAGGGGCAAATGTTCAGCTTATCTCTAAGTTTTTGAAATGTTATGTCTTTCGGTCGTTGAAGTTTCCCTCGTATGCGAGTGCCACCCAGTGCAGTCTAGTTTCTCTTCAAGGGGATTTACCTCGTTGTACACAAATACTGAACTGCTCTCGTAAGCACCGTCGCGGTGCTCCCCCCCAACCGACCTATGCAAATTTCTTCCTACAACCTAAAATAAACACGCAGAATACAAAACATTATCTTTCTCTATAGCAACATGTTGCATATTTAGTAACTCATGCAAGAAAGCTTGAAACAAGTGGTTATTTGATGATAGGCAGTAGCCCCATTACCCACAGCCACCAAGTTTTCTGTAGTTGCTGTTTGTAGAGCTTCTAGCCCTGGTTTCTCGGTGCACTTCTGAGTGTCTGGGGTCACTTCCCCTTCTTAACCGCCGCTGAAGTTGGGTTGCAAAATTCTGGGAATTATGGTAAATTTGCGACCCTGCGCTGAAGTGAAAGCGAGAGTTTGCTAAGCCTGAGAGGCAAGTAGGAGCTGCGGTGGCGGTAACAGGTCCTCCTGTTTCTGATCCCCAGTTGAATCATGTTAATATTTATTTTTAAGAAATTTCAGTGACTGTTTAATGTAACGTGCTGGGTTTGCCTCTGTGTTATTAGACGGCTGTGGAGTGCACTAGCAGTTGCCTAGTGATGGTCATGCTCGTGAGAGGTGGCGATTCAGTCTGGGAGTTAGGCAAAGTCTCAAATGTTGCCAGTCTTTAGGCAGCTGTCTGAACGTCGCTCTTTCTTTAGCTCTGCCAATGTACAACGTGTCTGCTTGTTTCCCTCCGTTTTAGGCATGATTAAAAAACTAGAACTGGAGAAGCGTGGGGACGACACGAGTTACGTCACAAAGGTGGCCGAGGAAATCTTCAGCGACAAGGTCACCAACTGGGGTCGCATCGCCAGCATGATAGCGTTTGGGGGTGTCGTGTGCAAGTACCTGAAAGATCACGGACAGGCCAACCTCGTGGATGATGTGGCAAACCGGATCAGCTGCTACCTGCTGGAGTACCAGAGGGACTGGCTAAAGCGTAACAATGGCTGGGTGAGTGCAGTGCCTTAGATCTTTGTAATCATGCAGAACCGTTTTCTTTGAGGCTGTCTGGCTGCTCCCTCTGTTCATTGTTGTCCCAGTAATACAAGCTGTCCTTTCTTTCCCCCCCCCTTAAGTCCTGTAATATGAGCTTATGCCATGGAGACCTACTGTGCCCTGTTATCACCTCACTGGCAAGCAGTGACACCCCCCTACCAGAGGTGCATGTGCATTATTCAGCACCTGCTAGTTGTTGGGTGTCACTTAACTCCTCCCTCTGCCCCCAGTCACCTTCACACGTTGCTTTACAGCTTGCGTCTGAGCAGGCAGCTGCTATTTGTCAGTATCCTAGTTTAGTATTGTTATGCATGTGCATGGGGAATGTCCTACTTGCTGCAGAAACTGCATTTTCCCTCTAGTATTTACAACATTCTTACTCACTCTCTCTCTCTCTCTCTCTCCCCCCCACCTACAGGAGGGTTTTACAGACTTCTTCTATGTGGAAGACCCAGAGTCCACTGTGCGCAATGCACTTGTGGCGTTTGCAGGAGTTGCAAGCCTGGGGGCTGGACTTGCTCTGCTGATGAGGTGATTTCAATGATTTATCAGAGGAACAGTCAGAAAACAGCTAGTCTGAGCCCCGGATCATGCACAGTGTGTCCAAGGTTGGATGCAAGACTCAGCAGGTCGACTGTCAGCCAGGGGGTGACGCAGGCGTGGAGTAGAGATGCAGCAGCAAGAGCAGAGTCTTGGAGTGTTTTTTTTTTTTTTTTTTCCTATCCTCCCCCCATTTGGTCTTCACATGTTTGTCAGCGGGTGACAGGACTCAATGAGTCTGCAGTCCTACAAACACATTAACGGCATATGTTATAACCCACTTTTTTTCTGGAAGTGAGACTCGGTCTGTTTTTCGTTCCGGAAAATTGCGTGTGACAATGTAGATTAAATCTATTTTTCTATAAAATTTATTAAAGTATTGAGTATTTAAATCTGCTGTATGTTGTATGTTTTTAAGCGATTCAGGAAACAATGCTGCTACAGCAAGTATTGAAAAATGTCCAAACACCCATCAGCAAGAACGCAACATTTGTATATACTCGTATATGAAATTCTGTTTTTGGAGTCTTCTCTGTTGTGGCATATTTGCAGAATTTTTCCTTTCTTTGCCCCTCAGAATCACCTTTCGTGGTTGTACAGTTGTTGTCCTTATCATACTACCCACTGTTCTGCAGCTTTTGTTTGCTTTCTAATACCAAGTCCTTACTTTGCTAGCACAGGCTGCACTGTCGCATTCCTGAGCGCTGTGCATGGCTCGGCGTCACGTTCACAGCCTCTGTGGCTTGGCTTTCTGTTGGCTTTACTGCCAGTTGTGTGGAATGTCTGCTTTCTGTCCCAGCCTACATGTTCCTCTTGGGCCTCTGCAAACGTGCGTTGAGCAGAATAATCCTTCCACCCCCCCCCTCTAAATTCCTTCCCGCCCACGTAATAAAAACCAAAATTATAAAGGATCCTCCAGCAGTTTTATCTTTTTTCTATGGGGGGGGTCTAATTTGAGAAAGGTACTGGCTCAGTTACTGCAGTCTGCATTGTTGCAGCTTTACCTGTCCACTCAGAAACCACTCATGTGACAGAGATAAACATCCCAAGGGCTGGTTCTTCCTCATTCCTTATGTTCTTGCCCACTGATGCAGTGCTTGCAGTCAAGGCCCATGACTTGCGTTTACTTTGTGCTTCCTGGTGCTCATGGCTGAGAGCTCCACAGCTTCCGGATAAAGCAACTTGATCCGGACCACATGATTATTCAGCCTTAAAGAGGAAGTGTCGCTCCTACCTGTCATCTGTGATGTTACTTGTCTTGTTTTCCCCACCCCAGGTAGTTTTGCAGAAGTTTAGATCCACCTGATGCTTTACTTACCAGGATGTTTCCGGAAGGTCACTGCTCATCACTGCTCTCCTGTTTTCTGAAAGAGCTTTTGCTTAATCTGCTCTTTGGAATTTGGGCTTTTCCACTTGGCATTTGCATAAGCACTGCACTAGACTTTGACCTGCATTTGACTTAGAAACCCCCCCCCCCCGAGTTATGAGACACCTGGTGGTGTTTTGCACTGGGGCCCCCCCTCCCTGTAACAGTGAAGACCACTTGTGTTTCCAGTTGGTGAACGTAGGAAACTCCACCTTCAATGACAACATATTAAAACGTGGCACCAAACTTTCCGCTTTCCCCACCCCTAGAAAAGCTACAGACAGTGAAACTAAATGCAGTTATGTGGGGTTTATAAGTGCGAGTTGTGTGATTTTTTTCTGTTTGCTATTGGAATGAATGGCATAAGTGAACACTATCCGACTGGGGCTGTTTGGGGGAAAAGAAAATCAATGCTTTTTCTATGGTTGTTGGACAAGACAAAGTCATAGATGATCTATAGGGGAACGGCTCCAGCGTCAGGCCAGAGCTCAGCACACCAGAGGGTGGAAACTCAAAGCTATCAGCTTTAAGGCAAACACTCCCTGTTTATGTACAACTGGTAGAAGCATCTGGTACAAAAAATACCGCCAATGGAGTGTTTGAATTGCCTGGTCTATATATATATATATATATATATATATATATACATACATATATGTAAATATGTAAAAAAAAAAAATAATAATTTCAGAATTGTAATGCATTACATTATGCTCATCTTGTACATGACCAAATATGTAGATATATGTAAATAATGCAAATAAGGTATGGACTTTTTGACATTTTAATGAAAGAACATGATGTAAAAAAAAATACAGAGAAATAATAAATAGTTGCTACACACCCTGCGGTGTAAGCCTGATGATCTTGTTTTATTTATGTAAGCCGGGGGGGTTCCCAATGTGGGGGGTTGATTTCCAGAATATGTTCATGAAATGTGAGAAAATTCCGTTGTGACCAAATCTGGTCGCTGGAGCTTCTGTGGGGACTCCCCCCACCCCGATGGACAGCGTGTACCACGGAGGAAAGGCTCGTGGGTCTCTAGAGCTGTTGTTTTGTGGGTCGTGGGCTGAATATTTTGGAATCCTGTGACGTAACTGACGATTGACATTGAAGGCTCTGCAATATATTGTACATTCTGAAGGCACAATTCGACGATAATGATCAGGACAGAATGAATAGGGATCCAGCATCTATGCTGTTTGGCCCCCTAATGATGCATATACCATCAATGCTCGCCTTTAAAACATACATAAAGTTGAGTGTGAAACTGGGGGTCTGTGTGCCATTTATTTGGTGCCCCTGCAGCATTTCAGGGGGTTAAGATCCTTACTCAAGGGCCCAAAAAAGACTAGACTGTTTTGCTTGGGCTGATGCTCAAACCAGCAACCTTTTGATTAGAGGCGTTGAGACTTAACCCAATGCGCCACATAGAATGTAAGCTGTCAGTGTTAAAATTTCTTAATGACGACAGAAGCGAAAAAGAAAAAAAAAAAGGTAATATGTCAGCAAAACTCGCTTAAACACCTTCGCCTTGCGTCCGGGGCTGTCGGTAAAAAACAGGGTCACAGGAAGACTCAGTCACTGCGTGGGTGTGCTTACCCGAGCTGACACCGAGGACGGAGCTGGCTTTCAGAGAAGCAGGGCTTCTGATCAGGCCTCTTCAGGCTTGACACCTCCTGGTGTGTTTCCTCCTTCTGCATCGCTTTCAAGTTTTTTTTCAAATTTGTAGGTCATCACTGTTGCATGACTTCTTTTTTTCTCTCACCTCATCTTACCCTTTCATATTGGGTGGTTTGGACCCTAAACCTCTCATGGCTGTGCCGTTCGGCATTTATCTGCATTTTCGCTGCTGCTTTCTGCATCTTAGAATCAGCATCGACCCCTGAGACTGCATTTCTAGCGCTAACCACCATACTTCCTGTTGAAGTTCTTGATAAATAGCGCTTCGTATCCATGTTGCTCAGAGTCACAGTTTGCAGTTTTTGTGCAAATCTATTTGTGAGGCTGCTGCTTTGCTGCTCACTGTGTAGCTAAGACTTGGAAGCAGAAGTCTGATCCCCTGCAAGTGAGTCTGTTTGCCCATTTTTCTCCCAACAGTAAGCTTTGCTTTGAGGGAAAGCATTCAGTAAGTGTGACAAGTCAATGCTTCATATTCTTCACTAAGCTTTTCTTGGTGAGGGTTGAGTTGTAAATCAAATTTAAATGCAATTTAACTGAATTTTTTGGAGGTAGAGAAGTCTTTATTACCATAATGGACCTTTAGATATGATTGCTGGGTTTACTTGATGACTCAAGGACATGACATGCACTAATCAGCCATAACATTAAAAGCACCAAGACATAACATTTGGCACCAAGATGTCAACAGCAGATCCTTTATGTCCTGGAAGTTGCAAAGTGAGACCTCCATGGATCAGACTTGTTTGTTCATCACATTCCAGAAATGCTAAATTGGATTGAGACCTGAGGAATTTGGAAGCCAGGTAAACACCTTGAACTCTTTTTCATGTTCCTCAATCCATTCCTGAACAATTTCTGCAGTGTGGCAGGAAACATTATCCTGCAGAAAGAGGCCATCGGGAAACACCCTTGCCATGAAGGGGTGTACTTGGTCTGCAACAATGTTTAGGTAGGTGGTAACATCTACATGAAGGCCAGGATCCAAGGTTTCCCAGCAGAACATTGGCCACAGAATCACACTGCCTCCGCTGGCTTGCCTTCTTCCCGTAGTGCATCCTGGTGCCATCTCTTCCCCTGGTAAATGATGCACATGCACCTGGCTGTCTACATGATGTAACAGAAATCATGGATATGACAAGAAATTATGCATGTTAACCTTTATATGCTAATTTGTACTTCATTTGCAGTATAGAGGTTAAAATGCAGGATAATTTCTTGTCATATCGGCACAAATGCACATAAAATACGTTTCTACCAGACAGTTGAGTACTATGTGACTGTGACTCATTATGCTCAACTGGTTGGTAGATACAAAATCTTGGTCTGGATTTGTAGTCTCTGAACCTAAAGCATGGTTTCCCAAATGCATGTTTGTTATTGTGACAGTTGAGTTCATCTGTCTTGTTTTTGGTCATCTTATTCATTTTTAACATCCAACCAGGTTTTAAATAAGAATTACTATTAATGAATGAAGTGCTGTTTGTTTACAGAAATTGTACAACAGTGCAGCAGCATTTGTAACACCATCATGCAAGAACAGGTAAAATGTAGTCTTAAGAAATTGGTGCAGGCATGTCTGCTATGGTGGTGACATACTTTATCAGGCGAAACCCTAAAATCCAGCAAAGTTTAACGGAAATATAAACTTTCTGTAGATGAAACACGATCGTATCTTTCTACAGGAAACCTGTATGCACTTTGAAGCAGGTTTTTCCCTGGTGCAAACATAGCAAAGAAACTCTTGCAAATCTTAGCCTTCATTGTTTGTCAAAGACATGGAAAGACTGTGAATTGGTCCTGAAAGGGAAAATGAAAGAATGGTAGATTGGCTTTTATATCCAAAACAATAGAGGCACTTTACGTGAAACATACTGTGGGCTTAAGTTTCTGTTTCATTCTGAGGTGCTGTTTAATGCGGTAAACATCAAGGACTTTATAATAGTGGATAATTTCATACTAGCACGCAAACACACAATTGCATCACTGGCTGCCTTGTCAAAGGACCATAACATAGTTCTGTTAACACTGACGCCTTTCTTGGAGACACATTGGCAGTCACTTGGATTTAAAAGCCCAGGGGGGGCTATTCCGCAATGCAGGATTCCCTGTTAGATTTAAGGTAGTCTGGGCTAAATGAACTTTACCTTCATTCCCTTGCATTTAGCTCTGACTGCAGAAATCCGTCAAGTTATTCGTCTCAGTAGGAAATCTTGCTTCATGGAACACCCCACCAGGGTTAATGTAGCCTGAGTTTGTGTGTCCTCTCCACCATTGTCTTCTGACTTTGATCCGCTGAGATTTTTCAACACTGCTGAAAGTTCAGGGCTGTAAAAGAGCATCTGTGATGCTGCATTTTTGTTAAGGTGCCATGGGGAGGACGTCATATAAAATTTCTTATCAGTGATGCCTTTGAACATGTTTTCAGAGCAACCTTGGGGGAAAAGTTTTAAAACTCCACCGGGATCTTTGTCCAGGTATAACCATCATGGCGCACACATGCATATAGGACCCTTCTTATCACTTTCTGTTTAAGTCATGTTTCTGGGGGTTTACCATGGAGTTCCAGTGACTGTGATGGGGTGGATTCCAACCCAAAGGTATCCTCAATAGAACACACAGAGTTCAAAGTTCATGCACGTAATGCCCTAATGCAGGGGAACCCTGGAAAGTCCACGTTTTTGCTCCCTCCCAGCTCCCAGCCAATCAGGAACACCGAATACCTGGTACAGTTGCCCTGGGAGCTGAGAGGAAGCAAAAATGTGGACTGTCCAGGGTTCCCTTAGGACTGGGTTGGGAAACACTGCCCTAATGCATCCTACCCTAGCAAAACTTAGATGCTGATTAATATGGATAACAATGTAAAGGTCTGGGCACTGAAAGATGTCTGTGTTTGTGGGGAGATAGTCAGTTTTTTATTTAATATTATTTGTTATATTTATATTCTATTGTCCATCCATCCATTTTCCAAACCGCTTATCCTACTGGGTCGCGGGGGGTCTGGAGCCTATTATATTCTATTGTATTCCATATTAATATTCTATTGTCAAGTCTCATTTTGTCCCGGCAAAGACAGCAAACACGGTACATAACTGTTTGCACATTAAAACACACTTGGTAAAAGGACAGCTAGTAGGACTTTTTCTGGAATTGCAACTTGTCCGACACTAAAATCCCCCCAGCTGGAAACAAACAACGAAACATTTGTGCAGGAGGAAGTGCAATGCTACCAAGCGGACCAGTTGTTGCAGTCTTCGTCGGCCCCACGCGTAGTTACATTTCTGGGGTGGTGTGTGTCAGGCTTCAGCATAAGCTACGGCGTAGGGTGCATGGCTACGCCGTACCTACGGCGATGAGTCAATGCAGAAGTATATATCAGCCTTAAAGCATCAAAGTTTCCAGTTACAGAAGCTATGGGTGTAACCAGCTTCAGCTTCACCCTACTGCACATAACTGCACTTTAAATGCGCTAGTCTCCTCTAGAGCATATCAGAAGTTCCTCTGATGAAGTTTCAAACAAGGATTTACGGGGAACACCCTGGAAATTAAAAATCCTGGCCAAAGTGTGACTGGACAGCAGGAGTTCAAGGAATGCCAGGCTGCTTGTTCTTCGAAAACCCTCAGTCAAGCGTGCAACTAGGTTCCTGTCAACTGGCCCTGAAGCTTTATGACCGCAAAAAGACTCTTCTCTTTGCATCTGCATACACAGTCCTCACCCTCTTCCTCTTCTGCATGTTCTGCGTCATAGATGAGAGCAGAACTTCTTATATGCATAACCTTGGTCTGATTGCTATATCGCCACCCCAAACTGCTGTCAGCTGTTATGCAACTTGCAGTTTTTTTCTGCCTTCCTCTTATCATTTGTGCTATCTTGCGAATTGTAGAGATCTTTAAGGGGCACTGAAGAGGTCTTGAGAGGATTAATTGTCTGAAAATGTTCAATTTCTGTTCAAAATCGGTACACTGCTTCCCAAAAACAAGCATAAAATAAATAACCAAAATTCTGAATTGCTCGACTTGTTGTCCAATGGCACTTCTGGTTTCGAACTGGAAGGGGATATGGAGAATTACAGGACCGCAGAGTTTCCATGGCGCACACAAAGACAGCACGGGAAACGCCTCCTAAATAAAGTGATTCTTTGTGCAGTATAGCTTCCTCATGGGGTTTATTTAGTTCCCTGACAAACAAAACGGGGAGTTTCTTCCATATCAATACTACTTTTGTTGTTCTTTGGCGAACTGAAAAAGATATGAATAGCTTGTCCGGTTTTCCCATTAATAAAATGGGTCCTGGTCTGGCATGAAAACGCCTTAAATGCTGCCATTTAAATCCTGTGTTATCAGAAGTCAATGTGTTTCTCAGTGGTTGTAATGCAGAATGGCCTTTTGCCACTATGAGAGAGTAACATGACACTACAGCAAGGATGTAGATTTGGGTGTGGATGGTAGTGACATGTCCCTAACAATACTGGGGGAGTACTGTGTATGTATAGGGGGTGGGGGGGGGGTTCAGGGCTGATTTGGTCCTTATTAATCTTGAAACCAAACCTATGGCCCTGCAGGAAATCAATAAATTCCCCTCAATATTCATGAATGTATTAACTGGTCATTTTCACTATTCCCTCCAAGACTTCTGTTCCATCCATTTTCTGAAACGGCTTGTCCTATTCAGGGTTGCAGGGGATCCGGAGCCTATGGGCACAAAGCAGGGAACAACCCAGGATAGGGAACCAACCCAGTGCATGACACTCGCACACCAGTCACTCACACCTATGGGCAAT
The DNA here is from genome assembly GCA_026776725.1 of Gnathonemus echidnorhynchus. NCBI lineage: Eukaryota > Metazoa > Chordata > Actinopteri > Osteoglossiformes > Mormyridae > Gnathonemus > Gnathonemus echidnorhynchus. Next base: position 12,296,547 of record JAODJU010000046.1, read on the forward strand.
TCAGTAATTCCAGTCAGCCTCAGCATGTTTTTGGACCATGGGGGGAAACTGGAGTACCTGGAGGAAACCCCACGACAACATGGGGAGAACTTGCAAACTCCACACACATGGAATCCTGGTAGAGACGCAAACGCAGGTCCCAAAGGTGTGAGGTGACAATGCTAACCAACTTCTGGTATTTATACTTGAAATGTTCAAAATATATTCTACAATATGGCGGACATTGCGTTATAACACTTCCATAGCCAGTGGGTCCAGTGGGTGCGTGTCCGTATGAGCAGAACAACAAAGACACAGTCACCGTCCTTATGCTCAAGACACAGAAAACGGATGCTGTCACGGAAATCTCGCGTGTCTGAAATGCTGAAGCAAGACGTGTTTTCAACAGCAACCCCAGGTTAAGACATCATGGCCTTCCTGATCATATGGTCTGCGACATTTCGCAATCAAACATTTGAGCCTTAACATTATTGTTAATATAATTTCTTATTAACTTTTATTCAATTAAAAGCGTTTAAATCCCATCCAACCATCATATTCCACGAATGAAAACCACCAAGGTGAGACATCATTTTAAAATATTCAGGCCAAAATGGATAAAATACTTTTCTGTAAAACCACCCAGCAATTGAACTGAATTATTGAAATACAGTGTGAGAAACAGAATACCATTTTGTACATTTACTTGTCATTGGGCCTGTGAGTTGTAGGTAAATGTACCTTTTAAGGTACAGAAATGGACTCTGATCATCATAATCATCGGCACTTTGTTGAGCCCCATGGGGGAATTGTCTTTACACCTCCCTCAACTTGCTCTTTGTGGAGTAAGTTGTCTGTGAAGGGCAGCCACCCATAGTGCTGTCCAGGGAGCTGGGGGTTAAGGGCCTTGCTCAAGGAGCCACAGACATGTTGAGACTGGGTTTGAACTGGCGACCTTCTGATCACAGGCACACAGGCTTAGCCCACTGAGCCACACAATGCCCAAAAATGATGGACATTTTTGTAGCATCGGGGGCACAGAAATGTTGTTTATACCTGGGGGACAAATCCTTACCTGAGCAGTACCCTTTACTCTGACAATGTATAGTGACCAAAAGAGCGGGTTGTTTGTGCTAATCACCAAAACGTTGCCTCTAGTCAAATGACCAACTTATACAGACTGCAGTACCAGATAAAATATATCACTCATTCTGGGAATGACAAGGCCCATTATCAGCCTGTCACTCCCTGTGCTGATGGCATCAGCTGAGAGAATGACTAGTGTCGCAATGCTGCAATATGTCACTGTGAGAATCCACGCGAGACTCTTGTGAAACAGCTGACGAGTTCAAAACAAGGCAGAACAAATAGATGATTCATTTCCATGGTTACATAACTATTAACTGGAAAACAACATTTAAAATAAATTGAAACCTTATTGATCCTTCTGGGGAAATTCTCATTACATGATTCCCAACTTACCCTTTGTAGTAATGAGCAAGCTGTCCATGAAGGGTACCCACCCAGAATGGGGCTTGGGGGACTTAATCAAGGACCCACAGGTGTGCTGAGGCAGGACTCAAACCAGTAACCTTCTGTTCATAGGCACAGAGGCTTAGCCTACTGAACCACACTCTGTCCCCTCTCTGGCCTGCTGTGAATTTGCTACTAAAATATGGGTGGGGAATTAAAGGGCCCCTGTAAGAAATTATGTTTCTTGGTTAAAATATGCTAGAATAAAAAGATTCAAATACAGACAACAATTTTGTAAATATCGCAATATGATAAATATGCAATTAACAAAAAAGGGCCGATCTATCAGGTTGTTTTTTGGAATGACAAAGGAAAGGGAATCTATTTATGGGTGGAAACCCACAAGGATTCAGTGCTGCAAAAATATTGACTTCAGACATTATGTCATGTGAATTTTTTTACCATTAGGAGAGGCCTGGCACAGTCTTCAAACGTGCTGTAAACACAGAGTCTAAATCCAGGTCTGCAGCTACGGGAGTTACCCGTAACATTACCACATAAGTAGATATTAGCCTGCAGGATTTAGTTCAGACAGAGTCTGGACAGAAGTGTATGTTTAATTCAAAGGAGGCTGGGTCATAGAGGTACAAGGGGTAGGACCTCCCGCTGTTTTTGAGATTAAATGATGAAATAAGTAACTTTGAAGTGACTCACTACTACAGTTTTCTTTGTCATTTAAAAACATATTTTCTTTCTTCTTTGGTTGCATCCACTATTGTCATTTTGTATAACATATTGTCTTCTTACCTCCTCAATTGTTTTAGCTACCAGCCAGCAGCAGTTTATTTCCAGTCCTGGTTTCATTGGCTTAAGTGATGTCATTTTCTAAAAGCAAGGCGCACAATGATGTCATCCTTAGGTGCACTCCACTTTTGCAAATGTGCATGTCCTGCTACTGTGTAGTCGGGGATGGGTACAGGCCTGTGTGAGCCTGTACTGGATAAGCTGCTGGAAGATAGATGACTAAAATGGTTAAACCTTGACCTTGACATGCCCTTACAAAAAGAGCTTGAGTGATTGAAGAACCTGGGCTTTGTTGAATATGTACGGCGAACATCTTGTGATGGCAACTTGCATATGCAGTGCTGGTTGAAACCCATATGTTGCCCTGAGCAAGAGTCATTGCTGGCGCTCACCCCCCACCCCACCGCGGCTGACTTTCTAAGTCAGCGTTCCCTCAGAAGATTGTGCCTTAGGAGGCCGCCTATTTTGCCTGATTGGATGGATGGCACTGTGCATGTGCATGGCCCTCGGCCCACACTAAACCGATATCGGGGGCCCCAAGTTTACTGCTAATGTGGTCAAGGAAGTAGGTCTGTTGACCTACAGAATTTCGTGCAAGAGTCTTGGGTCGGAATGTCGGTATTACTGAGAAAAATCAAAAAGATATGGTTTGGATAATTTGCCTTTCAATACTGTAACTGCTAACTTGTTCAGACCTGAAGACAAGGTATGTGGCAGTTTTGAAATAGGTTACACCCACCTCCTATCTCAGGATGTGTTTTTTTTTATTCTCTTCTTTACCTGAGCAGAATACAACATAACCTCAAGCCATTTGGACACTGGAATCATTAATATTTTGCTTTCATTCTTGAACATTCGTAGAAGCCTTTAAGATATTTAAAGATGTTTAAGAATGTCATTCTCTGAAAAAGTCGCAAGCAAACACAGTTTGGCTTGTTAGCTGTACTTGTGCACTTCCTCCACTGACACTTCAAGAATATAAAGAATGCATAGCAGTTAATTCCATAGAAGAAACGAGTCAACCTGCATGTGTGGTTCTGTCTGTGATAGACGTGTTGGGGCAAAAAAGAGATTGCGAATTTCAGCCCACATCTGGATTCATAATGGAAAAAATAACAATGTAATGCTGATATCTAGCTAAGTCACATCATTGTAAATACTGTTGCATCTGGCAGACTGAGAAATCACATTGGGGTAAGAGAACATAGACAACACCCTTTTACTAATGCTTTAAAAAAACTAACGCAGGCACCATATAACCACCTAGCCGCATGTAACCCGAAAACACAGCGAGGTAAGACTGTAAAGTACACACACGGTGGGTAATTTATGCAACAACTAATGACAAAAGAGGGTGAGATACAGTTCACAAATGATACAGGCAACAATAAGGAATACAACAAGTATTTACAACATTCCCCGCATGCTCAGCGCAATTACTGGGCGTTGCTATGTTGAGCCATCTCACTGGCACTAGACTGTAAAGCGAGAATAGTTCGTATCTTGTTGACACTGACATGTGCCTCACTGAGAACAATCCACTTAAGCCCATTTAAAACAATAAACCAGTTCTCTGACAGCTGTGTCAAGTTTTCTACTTGTGGTGCAAAGGAAGTCTCATTGCGTTGTTTTGGGTTAATTTTGTAAAATAGTTTCTGAGAAAATCGGAAGAAAGCTTCTTCACACTCCTGAAATAATGGACTTTTGGAGATACGCGTTTCTCAATATGCAGCGCCAATTTAAGAGCAAAATCCCCGGGAATAAGGGTCGCCTTTGCCTCCCTGCAGGCTGATTATTTCTGTTATGATCAAAAGCACCATGAAAACAAGCTAACAGGTTCCAAACTGGCACATCCAACTAAACGGTCAGAAGGTCTATCTCAGCTCGTATTGTCGTAACTTTCATCTTAGTGAGAAAAATTCCCAGCTGTATGAAGGAACGTAAAGGTTAGCCGTCATGTCATTCGTTAAGGGATTCGTTAAGTGAAGTAATATCATGGTAGTGATCAGGCACGTGCGGGGGGGTGAGACTGGGGCTGCCTGAAAGTCTCCCCTCCTTTGGATTTTCATGAAAAATCTCTCGATCGTGAAAATGTATCGAAAGCCCCACCCCCGAGTCCCTGATCGGAAAAATTTACCGAGTGCACGGTTGGCCACGCCCCCCATTGCAACACCCGCTCTTTGAAATGTCTGCGCATGCCACGTAATGATTGGCATGCCGCTGAACCATGATGCGCCATGATTCACAGTTTCTGTCACACCTGAGCACGCCCACATGCCTACAACAGGAGGAGTCATCTCAATGGTCACTGGATTTATCCAGCCAAATGTCCCCTTGCATCCGTTCTCAGTCCAAACCAGACTAAAACGATCAAAATTCCCATATGAAGTACTAATACATTTAACTAAAGATTTAAACATCATTTTGTCATTTTAGAAAACCAAAAGTGCCAAAAGTATTTATTACTAATGAATTTGGTAACACTTTACACAAGGCCATGTTTTAAGTTATTTATAAACCCCTCTCATAATGTATTATAATGCATGTATAAAGCACTATATATAAACTCTATAGATCAGATGGGTCTTGTATGGATGTTTGAACTGTCTGCTTGTTCAATCGCAATTAGCTGTACTGAAAAACTTTCGTGATTAAAATGAAACTTTGTGCTACCAGAAAAACGGAACATAAGGAGCATTTCACAGAAGCCGGGGAACGTGTCGTAAAGTGGCTGTTTTTGGTCAGCTTGCACTCTCGCAACCGACCCCGTTGCATGTCTCGGTTATCGTTTCTAGGCACGCAGGGCCAGGTGTTTCTCAAACAGCTAGCTAGTTTCACGTCAGCTTCATTTCTTTTGGGAAGCGATTCTGTTTTCGATTCGAAAGGCTAACGGTTAGCCTTTGAGCTGTGAGTTTGTCTTCATCTGTGTCTTGGATGATGGTCAGTGTTTTTTTATTTTTTGAAAAGAAGTTTTTGTGCAAAAAAACATCCAGGGTGAAGGTACATCACCAAACACAAGATCAGACTGCAGACCAATGTCAAAATGGCCCATATACAGAAATGCTGAAAACTTCAGGTAACATTTCAGTCACCTTCTGACAGATAAATCCAAGCCCAGGTAACAACACGTCCAACTATTGCTCAAAAGAATTAAAAGCTCGATTTGAGTGAAAACCTCACAGTGCTATGCGTCTAGCCATAAGGTATTCCAGATAACTCCGAGGGATGATGGCTGTCATTTAGATAAGGCAAGCAGACATCAACAATCCACATGTCAGTACCTTCACAGATACCTTTATGGAATCTCAGCTGCGTAAGAACAAAGTACTGATGTATCTTGATTTTCTTCATCAGTATTGGGGAATGAGCATGATGACTCATTGTGTAGACTCATAATTCTAGAATCAGTTGTTACGGTCTTACTTCCATTGTTTGCATAGAATAGAATGTCTTCATTGTTCACAAACTCCAAGCCCCTCAGTAACCTAGCACTGGACAAGTGGTCAGAAGACAAATTTTCTGAAACCTGTATTAGGATTAGCCAAAAGTGGGCTTGAAAAGTATTCTAGATAAAGTAATTTCAATAGAACACACACTCCAATCTTATATATTACATAAGGCAACATGTATACTAAAGATCCTGACAATGACTTTTGGGGGGAATCGGTCACAAGGTCCAGATCAAATTGTATTTTGTCCCAAGCACAAAAATATAGGACAAATAGCATCTAGAATTGGTTCAAAATGAGACACGGCATTTTGTTTTTCAATTTGGGACAATGCTGTAAAATTTGAGATGGGTGGCAGCTCTTGGATAGGGATGCAAAATCATGATTGAAGCGAGGCGAGTGTCAGGGAACACATGACGAAACTATTGCTTTTGAACAACATCTCCGGGGGGCCACCACTCTCGGTTAACTGCTCTATTTTCGAAGTGCTGGGTTTGTGTGGGTTTATGGCGTGACGTGTCATAGCTGTGAAAACCCAAGATGGGGCCATGTAGGAATGCGTGGGTGTCCTTTGTGATACGATGTGATATTCGCAGGTTCTGCAGGAAGAGGATTTCACTCTTCATAGACTGGAAATTGCCTAGGTGAAGACAGAGGGCGAAATCGGGCATTGTTTCAGCCGGCTATGGAAATGTTGGAGATGTGCTCCATTTGGTGCAAGTTGATAAGGGAAAGAGGAAGTGAAGGCAGACGACACAGTGATGACATTAGACTTGGGAAATACGTTTTGGGGAAGAGTATAATTAGGTCATTTATGACAGTAACCTCAGCTGGTGGACTTTCAGCGGTGGATCCTAATTGCCTGGGCGCGGAACAAAGGGAAATTTGCTGAGGGGTTCATTCATTTCCAAAAATAGTATCTAATATTTAATATACAGCTAATTCTAACAATGTAACACTGATAACATATAATATAATATAAAACTGATAATATATAATATAGTATTTAATATATACATTTTCCAGATTTTTATGGCTCCTAATAAACGCATCCTTATGAAGTCACTGGCATGCCTCTCAGTTGTTTTACTGGTCCTTGAAATTTTGTATGGATGCAAATTAGCACTGCAGGTTATTTACAGAATGGACTTTTATACTGGTAGCACAATGCCCGACTTGATGAGCTACCAAAGAGCAGCCTATTACAATCAACTGATCCACATTGTGGGGGTTAGGGGTACAGCATGGTCATTAGTACACCTGAGCTAAACACATGATCCGGGGCTCGTGCAGATTCACTCGGGGCTTCGGCCCCTGACGTTCCAGGCCTGTGACACGTCAGCTGCGGATGCTGAGTCCGGTGGCACGTGCTCTGGTGACGGAGAGGCCTTCGGCTTGTGGTCCCAGAGCTTGGAAAAAGGAAGTGGTGGTGAATCTAATCGGGCACTGATATGCACCACTATGGAAATTTGCAAATAGGCCTCTCTTGTTCCGTTCCGGAAGACGGAGACAGAGATGTTTCGACGGCTGGTGGCACAGCTGCTCGCATCTGATTAGCTTTAGCTGGATGCTCCTGCAGCTGCATGCAGACATTATTCCTTCCTTCTGCAATTTATCAGACTCTCAGACAAGGACACAGACGCCTCACAGCACTGCAAATGGGTGCACAGTACAATTATTTGATGTCTGCCAGCATAAATACAGCCGGTTAGCTCATTAGCATCATTGGTCTTGGCGCTTCATTAACTCACACAAGACATTTTGCAATAATACATTTCCAATATTTTCCAAGCTTGCTTACTGAATTCAGGTTTAATATAATGTGGAGGTTACACAGATGCGGCCACCTGCAGCAAAACAAACAAATGTTTCGAGGTGCAAAACAATCTGCTTTGCGTATGTAAATGTGTATAATATGAACATTGTTCTTTCTTAATCTGCTATGGCAGCTAATACAAAAATAAGGATCTGCCAGAATCAGCTCTATTTTACACCGGGTTTGCAGTGTTGCCATCACCTGCCACTTCCGTGGAAAGGTAATCCCAGACAGAATCACGCAATACATGTCACAAGTGGCCCTGAGCTGGAGCCACATCAATGGGAGCTGCAGAATGTTAGCACAAGACATCCGGGATATGGGTATAAACTGGGCAAACATGGTAAAGAAGGGGAAACATCCGCTAAGGTTTTGTTTGGTGACAAGCACCATCGCAAAGCAGATATGCGGAAGCCATGTGGAACAGGTTCGTGATCGTGAGACACACACACACACACACACACACGTCAGGTATACCTATCCTTATGGGGCCCACTCATTCACTTCTATGTGAAAAATGCTAACGCTAACTATGACAACAACAACAGGAGCAGGCCCCAGAGCAAATCATATGTTTCCTTCACAATAAAGATGAAACATGATTGAGGATATTTATTATTGAAACAATAGTCGAAACATCGTGTCTCAGTCATACTGTAGGCTGATCTCCTCCCAGGTGACTAGCCTGTCACCATGACATGTTTGCCACACCCTGATTGGAGGGAGGTGTCTGTGACATCATATCCTGCACAACAATACTGGCCGGGGATCGTATTTATTTCTGTCATGCGTGAATGCTGTTTGCTATGATCCATGAGGTATGAATGGTCTATCACCAGGACAGTTATAATTGGCCGGACAGCCTGAACTAGGGAGGACAATGCTGCTGGAACAGCTGACAGCTCTCTGATAATGTAACTCATTTCAGACATGTTCAGACTGTCTTTATTCTGGTCTCAAGTCGAAACTTCTTACCCTTAACTCAGTTGAGTCAGGACTGACTTCCCTGATTTCCTCAGACCTCAAAGATGTTTGCTCATTGTTAAGCAGGCTACTCAATCCTCTGAGCTGGACACCAAAGCTAGGGTGGGACTCAGTTAAATAATTGTCACCCCGTGAGGCTATAGGATGAGGCATGTGACCCGACAGGCTGCAGTGAGACTTCTCAGTACAGCACTCAAATGGCCCCGGGGTTCGTTTCACACTCGTTTCCGCATTAATCGCTGGCCTTTGTGTGAATGAATGGGATACCGGACACAGATCTTGTTTCTGGTCTAGATTTGGGCCCAGGATTCTCCATTTGAGTGAGAATGAGGAACATCGGGTGCGTCAGCAGTGTTTAATAATTAAAGGGATTGGACAATTAAAGGGATTGGATACCCTTCATGCAATAGTCAGTTACGGTACACGGGCAGGATCTTTAAAAATGAAATATGCCATGGGCTGAGTTTTTTAGCTGCGTACCTAATAAATATAATTAAGCAATAAATATAATTGATTTTTTTTTTTAGTGTAAATGTTTAAATGATAGGGCACAGTTATGGGATTTTAAGATGATATTTTGGTCATACGCTAAATAACATACCTATCAAGTAATTTCTTCTTGTTCCATTTTATCCAGAATTACTAATAATTTTTAAGCAGTGACATAACTGTACGCTTTACAGGGGTTCAGCTTTCAGTTACTGAGCGTGTGTTTTGTTTTGATAAAACTCTGAAATTCTGCGTATATTTCACTTAAATGGTGCTGCTGATGAACATTTTGGTATTAGGAAAATGAAGGAGTTTATATGATTGTCTTCTGTAAAAATTGTGCTATTGTGCTTCTGTCCATATTTACAGAGCTTTTGCGTATGAGCTTGCATGTTTTACAAAAAAAAGTCTGTATAGCAAATTCAGTTAGAAGCTAAAAAATGTTTTTTCATCCAGGAGGTTAAGGGATTGAATAGCAGTTTCCATGCAGATTGCTTCATGGAATAGGAGCAGATTGCTAAGACTGTCCAACGGCTGGCCTGCACGGACTCCTTCGCAACCGTCCTGCCTTATATGCACACGGCCCTGTCCCTCAGGGGACCTCAGCCTGTGCTATCTGTGCTTTTTATGTGAAGAAAGCGGTATGTTTCACCAAAGCCGCTTGAGGGACGCACAATATGATCACAGGTACAGCCCCCCAGTCGCCGACTTTGATGGTTGGCTGGGAATGTGTGGAAAATGGATGCAAAGGGAAATAAGCAGCTGCAAACCAGGCTTTTAAAAACGGGTCACAGGTCACAGATGTGTGCGTGTGAAGCTGAGTCTCGTGCCAGTATGGAACGTACACTTGGTGGCCATTTTATTGCATGCACCTAGCAAATATCATGTAGGCCCATTTGGTTTGAGGGTAGTCAAGTTCTGTGTTTAGAGAGGCCTCTCTGCACGCCACAGATGTGCTGAGCTGTTATTTTCGCGCTGGGCCTTCTTGTAAGCTCGCATGACTTCCTCTCATTAATAATGTATTTTCAGCCACAGAAATTCCATTGACTGGTCGTTCTTTATTCATTGCACCAATGGCCTGTAAAGTCCAGACTCTGCAGTGTGTGTAAATGTCAGGAGATTGGCTGCTTCTGAGGTGCTTGAATCTCATGATCATCATGTCACACCGCATCCAAAAGGCATCTTAGGCGTCCTGATGCTTATCCACACAGTAACTGGAGCCCCTGAATGTGTCTGCATGTAGTATGTATTTAGTTACAGCCACATGATTCCCTGTTTGGTGGAACAGGCTGTTTGCATTAGCGGGCACGTGTATCTAACAAACTGGCCATTGAGCTTATGTGTACACATCAAGTGCACAGTTCTCCAGTGCATTCTCACATTCTCTTATTTCAGTACAATATGTGAAGATTTTTTTTTTTTTTTGGTGTCTGAGGAAGAAACACTGTGCCACAGGAATGCAAGAAGTTACAGACTTAGGAAAGTCACTGACAGACATTCCTCTGTAGTTGCAAGATTCAGCTTGACCTGCAGCTCTGATCGGACCCTCTGTTTTTCCAGTTAACATTCTGAGGAAAAATATGCATATATGAGAAGCCGTGCATGCTGGTAAGAAACAATCTGTGGTGGTAAATTCTGCTTTCAGTTAAAGTTTGAAATGACAGAATTGCCAGATCCCAGGATTGTCAGCTAGTTTTGAAAAAGCAAAGTAACATGAAATGTCAAAAACTAAGAACAAATATTGTTTTTTATGCCCTTTATTATTTCCATATTTATTTGAACAAGACCAGCAATGAAAATAGCGTTCCTTTTACATTGCTGCAAACCACGGACGCATAGGATCACGGAAGGTCGCCGCTCATTGGTCAGACTCATCGACCTTCCCTAGCAACAGCCGCCCCCTGGAGCTTTAAAAAGCAACAAAACAGAAACGTTTCCCAGAAGTCAGCTGACACAAAGTTTTAAAGAGGGAGGGGTTGGTTTCTGCATTGGACCTACATGGGGATTTGAGTCAATGAATGTTTTATGTGTGTTTTAAACTATAGTCAATGAAATATGCAGGTCTTAGTTTGAGCAAATAATATCAATGAATGGGTTTGTCGTATCCATTTTGACCATAATTTTACAGGATTTAAGGATCACATTTTAAAAACTACAATAATATTCATTATAATAACTTTTAAAATAAAGCAAGCAAACTAATAAAATGCAAGCATATGCTATCCTGTTATCATTAATTTAACATTATGTACATACATATGTACAATACTACAATAAATGCATGATAACTTATTGTCATATCGGCGCAAAAGCACATAAAATACGTACGCATTCACATTGTTACAACAATCGATAGCCGCACGTATCGCTTTTAAAGGCGAATGCGTACTTGTGTACCAGTTATATAGCATTCTGCATGCAGCCCTTGTGTCTGTGCTGTTGTGTGTTTGCATTTGCTGTTGAAAAAAACAAAAGGTAACAATACATATGTGTAAATAACATATAGACGAGAAGTAAATTTAGCTGCTTAGCGCCTTTGACGCTTAGAATCAATGCAGTTTCCTGCAGCCAAAGTGTAATTTTAATTAATATGCTCCGTCTTTTTAAACAACTAGGGTAGCAAAACAGAGCAGTTAGCCTTCGCATGTACTGTAGTTTATATAGAGCGTGTGTATAATTGCTAAATAACATCACCGTGCTACAATTAGCTGCCGCCATAGCAGGTTGCCATCTGCGGCTGTATTCCCGTCAGCTTAAGCTATCTTGTCGTAATTCACCCCGTGCTGCCAGGCTGGAAATAAAAGGCCGTCAGTGCCCTGCGGTGTCACATAGTTTGAAATGTGCCTCGGAAACATTGCGTGGGAAACCAGATACTGTTGGGCAGCCTTCAGAAGGCTGGGAGGAACTCTTTGATACCTATTTATCTATTATTCAGATTGGAAGGGCCCCTTGGTCTGTCAGGAGATCTCGTCTTAACGTGTAGTGGTTGAAAGACAAAAGAAACACCCCGACGACTTGATGTATTTTCTACATCTCGATGTGGTCATGAGATCTCAATGACCGTTGGTTTTTAATCACTTGGTCCTTCGCCTGAGTTCATTTAGCATGAGCGGGAAATGAGACCCGATTCAGTGCAAGTGTCATCATGCTATCGGATATATATCGTCATTATGTTTCAGTGGCGCCCTTCAAACAAACGCACGCAGGAGTGCTGAGCTGCTGGGAACGGAGTGATGGCTGCTGGGAATGGACTGATGGAGCAAAGCAGATTAACAGAATGACAGCGGAGATCAGAGGAAACACAGAACGTTAACTGCATCGTTAGTTACATGTGGGCAAATCAATTTAAGTCAGTTGCACTTTGAAATGTCTGCTTGTTCAAAGGGTCTGATTATACATTATTTAATAAGTAAACACTGCTGCTCTTACTGCTTAATTCCTCTACTAGTCTGTTGCTTCTCTATGTTCCCGGAATGTTCTTCTGTTGCATTTCTGGCTCTTGAATAATCTTATTAGATTCTTGCCTTGTTACAAGTTGTTGTGTTGCTCCTGCTCCAATACTTAGCCTAGCTGCACTTATGCTGGTTGACTCCTTGACCGCATGTATATTTGCAATAGACTATTTGCCTGACTTGTATGTCAATTTGGACAAAAGCGTCTGCTGAATATGCAAAATGAATAAGGAACCATATTAAGAAAACACATCACTTGACTTAAAATGCGATGAGGCATAGAGACAAAGTTTACTGTATTTTTGTGGGAAATACTTTTCCCCGTCTGAAGCTGCAGGCAAGATGAACTTCATTAACCTTCAGCCTTGTTTGGGGGTTTCTGTCAAAAATGAAATTTGAATGGTTTCATTTATCAACCGGTCCAACGAGCAGCCTTGAGACACAAAGGTCAGATAATAGCATGTTATGCCGATTTTTTTGTTTTTTGTAGGATCTAAGAAAGGTGACTTCCGAATCTCTGCTGACATATTTCCCATAATGCTTTATCAGCCCCTACCCCCCATTTTCCCCTGTAAGAGTAGTTCACAGTATCCCTAACCTGAACTGGGATAACGCAATGGGGAATGTGACTAAGAATACGTTCAGAGCAGCCATATCAGTGTACTTCTGCTGCAGCCGCTTCGGTTTTCCAATGACTCACAGTGCGGGGGTGGGGGGGTCCTTCAGACCAACCTGACTGAAAGAACAGCCATGAAGCATGAAGCTTTATGATACGGTCTGATCTGCATGACAGAAAAGTGTCCGGGTATAACCTATAAATGTCTAATGAATTTTTCTTTCCATTATTGATTTACTGTCATATAATCTTATCATTTCAGCCCTTAGGGTGGTAAAACCTTCGGATAGATCAAATACAACATTAGTTTTCCCACCTGAGAAGGTCACCCTGGCAAATTATACAGCTAGGACTGTTTGCATATAAAACATCAGTCCTTTACCCTGTTATTAGATTGGATTAGACTTCCTGTTTGGCATTAGATACTAGTTATTTTGAAGGTAGAGCTTCTAACATGTACTGGAGCCTCGAGTCCTGTGTTTCCCAATCCGGTCCTCGGGGACCCACAGTCGGTCTCTGTTTTTGCTATCGCTGAGCTCCCTGCCAGACAGTCCACATTTTTCCTCCCTCAGGAAGCTGACAGGGAGCAAAAATGTGGACTGTCTGTGGGTCCCTGAGGGCCAGATTGGGAAACATTGCTCTAGTTTATGAAATAGTGTAGCTTAATTTACCTTTATTTAAACTGAAATATTCTTATCTTTAGATTAGGCATACCTTTGGAAAGCATCAGCCTGTTTGTGATTAATGGCAGTATTGTTTAGCCTGTGACTGAATAGGCAGGAAGTGGCTGGATCTCGCTGATCAGATTCTCCACACACATCTTTTTCATTGATGAAGTTGGTCATTTGAACTTGATGTGACACATTGCTGACGCCCCAGCCTCCATTGTCCCTGCTTCCAGGGATCAGAACAGCGCCTGTCTAGGGAGGTCTATGTACTCACGAGCATGTGACTATGGAGAGTGGCTCACGGCAGGCCTGGGCCTGCTCCAAGGAATGTGCACTGCCACCTGTGTTTGTTTATTCTGTCAGGGGAAGTCCCCCCCATACCTCCCACACCTCCCACGTTCATCTAAATTCCCGTCAGGATCAATAATATCTTTCTATCTATCTATGCAAATTTTGATGGGTGTTCACACTCATAATTTTACTACCAGGCTACAGCCTACAGTGAAAAGAAATTTCTGAATCTATTGCTTATTAGGAAATGTACCGTCTAACATAGAGTAAGTGACAGATTAATATAATATTCTGAGGAACATATAATATTCATTTATTAGATTAGGATATCCACAGCAAGAGCTGGCTGATACATTAACCCCGTTAATGATACAGGGACCCAGGTGGTGTATCTCTTGGAATTAGTGTGAGCATAATAATTACTGGGGGTGGAGAGCGACTTACAGCTAAAAGGGCTTGTGTGTTTGGAATAAAGCTGAAGAACCTTCTGGACTACAGTTTGGGTCACAGAAGCCTGACCTTTGTTGTTGAATTCGGGGTTAAATACCAACTTGATGTTAACCATTGAAGGAAAACGGTTAAATTAAAGTACAACAGAGGTGTTTACGGGTTAGCATAATCGTTCTAGGGGCTCTGTTTTACCATATATCACCCTGTACTTTCTAATTATGTTGGTGCGGTCGGTGGTAAAGCCTCTTCAGCTGCTCCTGTATTGACGGGGTAGTGAGTCAACACTAACAATGGCAATATTTATTATCTTTTTCATTTCTTCTGTTTAAAACGACATTTCGTTAAGCAATTTTCACCTTTTGGGTGGAAAATTTCTGCTTGGATTTGAGAGTGCTTATTGTGCAGAATACTACATCAATATTCAAACTCAATACCAAGTCAGTGTTTTCAGAACTTGCGGTATATCAGCTGAGCAAAACCCACAAGAAAAACAGTCATCTGTAAAATGAAAATAGCTTGATTGCTTTTATTGTTTCAAGGGCAATGAACCATGCAATAAGATATTTGTATGTCCACCACGAAAATGCTGTTGTATAACAAAAAGGCATTCTATTCTATTCTATTCTATTCTATTCTATTCTATTCTATTCTATTCTATGTTTACCGAAATGCAAAGGTAAAGTTCAGTTTTATCTGCATTGTTATACGTAGTTAAAACTACAGTGCTGCATGTAAAGCAATAATTTATCAGCAGGATAACCTACAACCAAGGTGTGTATTTCATAAAGTTTGGCAAGGTCTGGATCGCGTGGGTGGGGGAGCAGTGTTATCATATTGTATCATATAAAACTCGTTGCTCTCCTTTCATTGTTGCCTTTCTGATTTTTCGATAAAAGAACATGTGCTGCCTATCATGCCATATCCCTGTAATTTGAGGAGCGTGATTGTGCTAAGGGCTATAGAGAGTCCCTTTCTGGCTGATGCCATTTTTTTTTTCCAGCCAACCAGTTGAGTTCTCTGTGACTGTGACTTTTTATACCCATCTGCTTGGTTGAAACAAAATCTTGGTCTGGACTTTTACTCCCTGGACCTGGACTACTCACCTCTGCCTAGCTGTAACTGATGTAACTTGGATCCTTAGCCTTAACGTGCTCCTCTTTTTATTAAACAGTTTTCTTTTTTTTAAAGTATGTTCCTGGTTCACTGTTTAATGTTGTTTGTAAGATTACGTATATGAGAAATAAAAGCAGAGACACAGTTACATTTATCCATAATGTTTACATAGAGTTGAATGCAATTTTTCTTCTGGGGAAAACACAAACCAATTCACCACTTACTTATTGCTTTCACTGTTGGATATTAAAGGAAATGCTGCAGGCTACAAAATGTTCAAATTTAATGAAATTCAATTAGTTTTTTTGTACTTATTTACAGCAGTTGCTCGATTATTTATTATTTTCTGTGAGTTAATGCAATTAATCGTTTAAACACTCCGACGGTTGCGCGTCGAAGCCAGCAGCTGTTCACACGTGACCGAGGGAAATTCCAGAAACGCAAAACAAAGTTAAACTCAAAATATTGACAGAAAACTGACATATTCCCTTCTACAGTGCATTTGCAGGAAGCAACATGGGAAAATGTTTTAAATCAAAACAAGAAAAAGGCGGGACGATCAGCAAAGCAAACACAGGCTGGGGGATGGAAGGGTTTGCACACATAAGAATGCTGAGAAAAGCACAAAAATGCAAAAGTTGCTTACAGGTATACGACACAGCAACTGCAGAAACCAGTTTATTACTGCCTTTTGGGATAATACATCTTACATTTTGTGTGAGAAGGTTTCTGCATGTTAAAAAATAACAAATGATGATTTGGTCCAGACCAAGGATCTCCCTGATCATATGTAACCATTCGGGATTTAAAGGTTTTAACATTAACCATCATCCAGGGTCAGTCAGAGAATTTATACAAGGACCACAGAAAGCTGACCTGGCTGGTTCTGATACTATATGTTTATGCAAAATTGTAACATTTTTGCATGTTTAATCTTCTTATTCTAAAAAACTCATGTCTCACAGCTGGAAAGTGATGCCTAATTTACCATATTCCCTTTTATTAGTAACTTAGTGACTTATCATTAATAGATAAGAAGGGTAGTTGGTGAGGACCAGAATGCTTTGTAAAGACTGGATATTTTGAGGAAATGAACTTGGAGTGACTTGCAGTTTCTCAGCCGAGGTGCAACATTTTAAGCTTGACCTTTGATCTTGATCTTGAGCTTGTGACCCTTCCACTGCAATGAGAACTGTGGACTTGTGGAACTGGATCACACACACATCCACCCACACCCACAGGTGTGTAATAATATCTTTGTGGGGACTCTCAATTCATGGAATTTTTGCTGTTCTGATTACATTCACAGATCTCTGTGGGGACCTGAAGAATGGTCCCCACAATGTAATATAAACCTAGTTAACACACACACACAGGCAGTGAAGAGAATAATGCAAACACCACACGAAAAAAGACTTAGAAATGCAGCAACAAAGGTGAGCATT
>JAODJU010000046.1:12348090-12372486 GCA_026776725.1 Gnathonemus echidnorhynchus
GGGGGGGGGGGGGGGGGGGGGGGGGCACCAGGAACAGGATTGGGAACCACTGTGCTAGAGGAACTCTGACAGCAGAGGGCCGGCTATCATTATTGTACCCCTGCATGTTGTATTTCTCTGGGGAAGCTGATGCAGAGGTCAAAAGTCTGCACCATCAAGATCAGATGGAAGATGAATGATTTGGTGGATGGATGGATGGATGGATGGATGGATGAATAGCCATATCTGATGGCTGGAGGGCACATGTTTAGGTCTTTAAGAATTAAAACATAATTTTTAAATCACTATGGTATGCAAGGGTGATTGTTGATTTGGATGCCACTTTCAATCTGAAGAAATTATAGGATGCCAGCCCCACCATCACCTCTGGGGTCCTGATGATCTGCGTAGCCTGGGGGGTCCCCGACAATATAAAATGTGGATGGAAATATGGGACAAATCAATAAATGGATTTTTAAAAATGTTTTTCACAATAGATGGGCTGAAAACTGGGACTAGATGAGCCTGTGGGTGAAACCTAAATTTGTCAAATATTTTTACTCTATCTGGTGCTGGTGTCTGTCAGGCAGTATGCATGCTTAGTGAGTGAGGACTCTTAAACAGTGTTACTGAGTGTGTGTGTGTGTGTCTTTTTCCCAGGAAAAGCCTTTGTCCCCAAACCCGGCTCAGGGCAAATCCCCATATCAGAGCAGATCACCCTGGAGCCGGAGCTGGAGGAGGCTCTGAAGAACGCTACGGATGCGGAGATGTGTGACATTGCAGGTGTGGCTCTCCATACGCTCTCCATACGCTCTCCATAGGCTCTCCATAGGCTCTCCATACGCTCTCCATAGGCTCTCCATACGCTCTCCATAGGCTCTCCATAGGCTCTCCATACGCTCTCCATACGCTCTCCATAGGCTCTCCATACGCTCTCCATAGGCTCTCCATACGCTCTCCATAGGCTCTCCATACGCTCTCCATACGCTCTCCATACGCTCTCCATAGGCTCTCCATACGCTCTCCATACGCTCTCCATACGCTCTCCATAGGGTCATACGCACCTCTCCTCCAGGGAAATCTGGATCTGCAGGCCTGCTTAGAACAGTGTTTCCCAATCCGGTCCTTGGGAACCCACAGACAATCCATGTTTTTGCTCCCTCTGAGCTCCCTGTCAGACAGTCCATGTTTTTGCTCCCTCTGAGCTCCCTGCCAGACAGTCCATGTTTTTGCTCTTTCCCAGCTCCTTTAAAAACCTGGGCTGTCTGCAGCTCCCCGAGGACCCGACTGGAAAACACTGGCTTAGAATAAAATATAAAACACACCTTTTCTCCGTGATGTTACAGGTGAAACTGCCCCAATAGTGTTACAGCTATGTGATTATAATGCTCCCATCTGCTCCAAATCTACCTCACAGTCTCCTCCTTCCGACTTCTGCCATTCCTGCTACTCTGCTGGCCCTGCCCCCTGGTCTTTGGCCACTCCCCCTGGTCTTTGGCCACACCCCCTGCCTCCTTCATTTCTATCAACATGTCTGTCACTTAGCTGACCTGAAGTGTGTGACTTCTGACCCCCCACAGCTGAGAATGCCCACTGAATATCACACCAAGGCTGAATATGCAATACCTAAATGAATGCATGTGGGGAATCTGCAGCGACTGGCTTTCCACAGCAAAGCCGGGCTTATGGTGCCAAGCTCTATTACTGTCATTGTTTCCTTTACCAGCAAATATCTCTATTTTAACTGTTTAGCTGCTGTTTTTTGCCCATTGTTCATGTTTTCTTACTTTCTTTGGGGTGCATGCTTTATAATCTGCTATCTTGGCCATTATTTCTTATTACTGCTGCTCTGTTATTGGGCAATGTAAAGCCTTTATTGATGTTCAGATTTCATGTAAAAAAGAATCAGAACTAGAATTACACTTCACCCACAAATGCCAAGTCAATATTGATCAAATAGTTCTCTTTACCCCGTGATGTATTTAATAATCTAGTCTTATTCCTTTCAATTCACTCAAATATAGTGAATGTCCACAGACAATAGATATGAAGATATGAAATATTAATCAAAATTAATCAAAATCAGTATAACCTATCATACTGCTTGATTTTTGTACACTGTATATTTTAATCATGGTTGACGCTAAAGATTATTAATTGCTTCTCAGCATTATTTGTTTCTCACACTTACACTCTCTGTGCTCAGTACATTATTACTTTAGCATGTCGCTACAACCTTGTAGACTTAACACTTGATAGCGACGAAAATGTGCCACACTGTTCCTGTGATCCCCTGAGGCTGTACGCACAGATGCTGACTTCTAAGTTGCAAAAACTAAAGAGCTTCTGTCAAAATTAAACGCAACTTTGAGAACTCTACTTAACTCCTGTAGTCTGGGCAAGAGTGGACTAAGTTAGATTTCCGCTGCATCGCCGCAGCTTATAAGCAACGATCTAAATGGAAAGCAGAACAGCCCCCGGGGAGATCAGATCCCTGAAGACCAGGATTGTTGCCAAGGAGGTGACATCATGCTCCTCTTTCATCATCTGCAGTGGGCCGGGTGCTGGCTGGGGCAGGTTCATGGCGGGTCCAAAGCGCAGAGCTTGTGTGTAGCTGGGAAATCCACTGATAAGGGGTTTGGCTAAATGGGCTGCATTTTCAGTTTCCCTGACACTTGGGATGGGGAATTTCCCAGGTCTCCTCAATTGACCATTAGCCATCTGCTCTGGAAGGAGACCAGATTAGGTTTGGACTATGCTGGGATGCGTGATTGTCTTGTCCGCCTTTTTGACTGTGGTTGGAAGCACAGGCCAGGGAGGATCTGGTCTGCATGTGTTCTTAGTGTAAAATGAGCCGTCCTCTTAGCTGTCTATAAATAGAACTGACGTTTCCTTGATGGATCTTTTACGGATACGTGACGTAGCTCAGGCGGAGTGTTTTTGGGCAGCTGCCAACATTTCCTTTGTTTTCCCCTCTCTCTTTCTCTCTGTGTCTCCTTGCCATTTTTTCTTGCTTGAGGGGAGTGGCTATGTATGTAGCTAGTTTATAGTTTATGTCTTTAGATGGGAGGGTTTGCTGCCCTCTTCTGTTGAATGTTTGCTACTATCGTGTCAATATGCTGGAATTTTTAGGGGGATGTTCTGTAAGGGCAGCATGGTGACCTTACAGCCCATAGAGCAGTGTTTCCTCACTTGGTCCTTTGGGACCCACAGACAGCCCCAGTAGGGAGCTGAGAGGGAACAAAAACGTGGAGCGCCTCGGGTTTCCTGAGGACCAGGCTGAGAAACACTGCCTTAGAGTATTTCACATGTTCTCCTGCAGTCCTCACTAAGTTGTCTCTGTGACCCCAAGGTGTACCTGTGTTTTATGGCCCTCTGTGACTATATCCAGAATAACTGATTGGTAGTTGCATGACTTTTTCATAGAAAACCTAATTTATATTGCCTTCTTGGATGGGTTGGCACCCCATCCAGGATTGTTCCCTGCTTTGCACCCCGAGCTTTCAGGATAGGACTTGGACCCGCATGACTTGGCACAGCACAGGTGGTATAGAAAATGAACAATGTGCAACACAACCTTAAAATCTTTAATAACTGACAGTCCAGTTCATTAAATCATATCTAATGAATTTTGTGTTATATTGTAAAACATCCAGCGACCTGGATGAACCAGCAACTGTGGTTTTATATGCACTCTGTTCTTGTTACATGTGGACAAAAAAACCATGTGACACCTGTCCCCTTCTGCCTGCAGCCATCTTGGGAATGTACACGCTGATGAGCAACAAGCAGTATTACGACGCTCTCGGCCTTGAAGGGAGAATTGCTAACACAGAAGGCATAAACAGTAAGTGCAGCATATCTAAAATGAATAAGCAAAATGGAGTTCTCGCCCAATTAGCAAACTCTGTTGTGTAGTACAGTACTCAAAGGAACATGGACACGGGGATATGGGACTTACTCCTGTCCCCCTTATTGTTGAACCTCTTCATCTCATCAAGACGATGGACAAATTGGTCATGGCACGTTTGGACTGACATGCAAAGTCTGCACTTTCATGAGTGTAGCAACAAGACTTCCATTAACTTCCACATGCTGAGATGTTGATCAAGCTAATTCTCCACACCACCAGGTGTGGTGAAGCCGGACACGTACAAAATCTATCCGGATGAGCCACCTAACCCAACAAACGTTGAGGAAACCCTTCGCAAGATCAGCAAAAATGAAAGCGGCTTGAGTGACGTCAACTTGAACAACATCAAGGTAACCAATTATGGACCCTTTTTTTGTTTGACACATGGCAGATCTACCTTTCCAGTCCTTTGAGTAACATTATTGGGGTCCTAGATTTATAATGTAATAAATGGGCCAATCAGTTGGTCACCTTAGGCAAATTACTTGATGTGCATTTATCATCATAAAGATGGTACCCACCATCAAAAACAATGTTTGCTTAGGTTGCCATGGGTACAAAGTAACTTACTGGGTCATACTACATCCCCACAAATTGCCAAACATAAGGATATGAGGCCACTGTGTTTCCCAGGTTGCATGAGTCATTCCAAATAGTTAATTCATGGCCTTTCATCACCTACCCTGAACAAGAACAGAGAGGCATGCAGTTTACAAGCCCTACTTGACCATTCAAAGCACAGGAATGCTGACCTAGCCTTATACCTTTCATCAGCTATTATATTATGAAACTGTCCTTCTGGGACATATGGAAGTTTGGTTGTAAAAGAAATTACTCTGATATTCCTTATTCTCCCTACAGGACATTCCCATCCCCAAACTAAAGGAAATTTTTCATGCCATGAAATCCAATACCAAGGTGAAATCACTGAGCATCGCTGCCACCCGTAGCAATGACCCTGTCGCTGTGGTGAGTGGAGCACTTCCCTTCTGTGGTGTCGTGTGCCTGACGTGTCCGTGGAAACCATCTGATTCTGTTCTGGATTCTGACCACTTTGACTGGTTGTGATGTTCTCTGCAGGCCATCGCTGAGATGCTGGCATCCAACAAAACCCTTCAAAGTCTTAACATTGAGTCCAACTTCATTACCGCAGAAGGCATGATGGCTATCATCAAAGCCCTGGGCCAGAACACCACGCTGAAGGAGATTAAGATTGACAACCAGGTCAGAACTATAAATGGATTCCCATGAAAAACAGAGCACTATCATAAAAGCATATTTGCTGACAAAATCAAAGTTCTTTATTACTGCAAATAAAAATAACCAGAAAAAGGACCAAAGACCTAAGAAAAGAGCAAAGAATTCAATTCCAGTTCCAGTGATGATGAAGGTGATTTACTATTGAACATAGTACATGATATAAGGTAAACAAAGGACCAGCTATGGAAGGTCTGTCCAGGTATATAATAGTTTGTTGTGGTTGCTTACTTGTTGGAATCTTCTTTAACATCCCCCACTTTGGCTGTCTCCCATACATGGACTATTACTGTAAGGTCACATGAGACATCAGAATTGCTCAGGAACCCTCAAGCTGTTGTGGATCAGTTGTCCTTGAAATATCTGTCTCCCCCCCCCCCCCCCCCATTCTCAGTGAGGAAGCTGTGAAATTCAGCGGGCTTATAGACAGTCATATGAGCAGTCATAAATACAAAGCTATGTCCTGCAGTTTTGCTCAGCCAATATAAGTTGCCCAGAACACAGTGCCATAATGCCTTTTATGCGACGATAAATCAGAGACGCCGTTAACACTCGACACAAAGTGGTCTCTAAAAACAGATGACCTCTTCGCAATGTCACCATTGTTTATTTCCCTGGGGTAGCCTGATGCTAACTCTACAGTCATGCACTGACACTCCAGGGCTCCCCAAATCCCTGTTACCTACGTATCCCAGGTCCAGTCCTCCAAACATCTACCACAGCGAAGAACAGGAGCTAGGCATTTTCTATATTTTCTGACCGCACTAGATAACGCTCTTGGTTTGCTTTGCGGCATGAATTGAGCTGTTTTTTTTAATAGATAGCACCATCTAGTGGGGTCAGAAAATATAGCAGTTGGTTCATGAAGCTTCATTTGGCCATCACTAATGGGAGCTAACGTTGCTCTCTTCTCTGTCCACAGAGACAGCAGCTGGGAGACTCAGTGGAGATGGAGATTGCCAAAATGCTGGAGAAAAGCCCTTCCATCCTCAAAATTGGGTACCATTTCAATCAGCAGGGTCCACGTGCCCGCGCTTCCATAGCGATCACCCGAAACAATGACGTCTGTAAGTGCACATCCTCTCAAGGCTTCTTATGCCAATATGACTCTGCACGGAGATGTATTTTAATATGGTCCTTGGCAAGAATCTCTGTTATTGGCAATTAGGTGTTAATGTGTAAAAGTTTCTAGGGCTTAAGACTGTATTCCTTGTAATGGTATATGCTTTTACATTGGAAATCATTCTTTTATTGAAAGGATTTGACAGTTCTCCTTCAAGGTAGCTATTACCATGGTCCTTGTTCTTTAGCTTATAACAGTTATGGTTTTGTTTCTTACAGTCCGCAAGAAGAGAGTAAAATGAAAAGGCGTGTCCAAGGCTGGTAGGTTTGCCCGCTCACCTACAGAAGCCACCCTGTCCAACTACTGCAACAAAAGCCCCGTAACCCCCCAGCGCTGGATTATATGTATTGTGCCGTAATGCCTTAAAGCCCCTCCCCCTTCAGTGTTACTCTGTCTCCACCCTGTCAGCCATTCGTCGAAAAATGTGCAAAGTCCACCATCCTGTCGTATGAGTTCTGCAACCCCTCTGCAGCCGCGTGTGAGTGAGTCATTCATCTGGGTGTTCCTGTGCGGCTCCTAACGTAACGCTCACAGAGCGGCCATGCGGCCATGCCTAAAGAAAGGGCAGAGCTGCGTGACGGCGATGCCGTCCATGTGTGATCAGCATGAAAGCTTTGAGACCAGCGCTCGACCTCAGACTGGTGCTATGGGGCAAAATGACGAAATATCCTATTCTGTAAATAATATATAGAATAAAGGTTATAAATTCTCCACGCTGTTTGTGTCATTTTGCTTACAGTCATGGGTTTTACATGCAGGAATATAGACATATAAAAAAGTATAGAACATGCAAATGATTTTTTTTTAATTGGCAAATCAGAATCAGCAATGATATTTTGGTGTTCAGCCAATGACTTGTTCTATATATATTAGCAGGAAAAATGTATATAGTTAGTTTGAGTGGAATCCTCTCAGTTACCAAGGTTGTTATTAACTTGTTCATGATGAAGGATCTCAAACTAGGTATTTTGGTCAATGCAAATGAAGGATTATCTGAACTGAGCTGATATATACTGTACACTGTAGATGACATGGTCACTGACCACCTCCAACACAGCAATAGACCAAGCCTCGGTCATGTAGGGGAAGCCATTAGATTTCACTTCTTCTGTTCCAAATGTTAAATGCATTTAGATTTTATTAACTCCTGCTGAGGGTATTTTAAGTTGTGTAATATATAAAATTCAGCTAAGCAGAACTGCAGATAATAAATATTTGACATGGAGCCAGATATATGAAATTCAATAAGCAAATTCACTTGGCCTCATTCAGCTCATCTTCCTAAAGGTGCCGAAATAAAAAGCATCTAGATATATGAATTAGTTAAATATATAACTCTAATAAGAATGTTGCACCAACCCGAGGGTTGTGTGTTTAGTCCTGGGCCCTTAACCCCCAACTCCAGGGGGGGCCTCACGCTGGATGACCCTGTGCTGTGACCCCCAAGCTATGGAGAGCAAGATGACCTATGCCCACCTGAACAAAGAGCCACCCAGAAAGGACCCAGCAGAATCGTTGTGCACCTAAGCCTATGTATACCTGAGGCAGGGCCGACCCGTGGCATAGGTAATATAGGCAAATGCTAAGGGTGCCACCCATCCTGGGGGCGCCACAAACGGAGGAAAAAAAAAGGGTAACATTCCACTATTCTTAAAACTAGTTGGTATTAATATGTCTTAATATGAAAAGAACAAGCCCACACGAATTTACCTGCTTAGCAAAGCCTATTAAGTAGTAGTAACAATAGTAATGATACCTAACTTTCCTATGAAGCCACCGCGGCGGAAAAAAACAAAAAAAAGAGGAGGAAAAACGCGACAAAGACAGAAGTAACGTAACATTACAGTTAAGATGATGTCATCAGGGCTGGTCAATCCTATAGGCGACACAGGCGACCGCCTAGGGTGCCAACTTCTGAGGGGGCGCCGAACTGCCCGCAAATTTCACTTTGCCACAAGCGGGGGGCGCTGGCGGTGATGCTCGCCTAGGGCACCACACCGGCTAGGACCAGAACTAACCCAAGGCCTTCAAGGCTGCAGGAGGGCTCTATTAAGGCAATGAAAAAAGCCTCTGTGTCAAGTTACAAAGTGCTTAAAATAAAATATCTTTTTATGGGGCTGAAGGCAGCTCCCATGAAGACGAAGTCAGATTTATTTCCTGCTCAAACGAACAGCTGCTAACCTCTTGAGAATTTCTCGATCTAGAGGAAAGCTTGACGTTGTAGCTGCCTGCAAACCTTTCCAATGCGACATTTTATTTCTTTTTTTTTCCACCCTATAATATCATGGCTGAGTTGTTCATCAGGCTGGGCTGGCTTGTTCTACTCAGTGTCACTGTTTTGCTGTGATTTGTGTGTAGTAGAATACTGACACATTTGCAACACATGGGTTAAATTTGGGTGATCAGATATAGGAGCTGGACTTGAACATGATATGCGGTGGGTGTGAACGTGTGTATATGTGTGTGTGTGTGGGTTGGGGTGCCAATGACACACCAAACAAACTACTCAGATTGTTGCGGTTCTGCAAAAACATGTCATCTTCCTGCTGCTGCAAAAAGCACTAAGCAGACTTTTCTTACCCGTGATGCATGCTGTCTATCTGTAGATATTCAGTTCACGTTTTCTGTCGAATTTAGCTGAAGTGCGCGTTTAGTTTTTCTTTTTTTCTTTTTTTTATGAGAAACGAAACTCCGTTTCTCTACTGCAGTTAAACCACAAGGAAATGAGTACAGCTTGAGTGTACAATGGAGGATCACAGGAAGATTACTCTGAAGCCCTTGGCTGAAGTCTGCCAGGCGGTGCCCAGATTTGTGAAATTATTTGCCTACCTGTTGCTGATTTGGAGCATTCCACTTGGGGCTTAATCTTAATAAATCAGATCAAACCAACTACCTGTGAAAAGGGGGACTGACACTGCATTTGCCACACCTTTCCTGTCTAGATGGTGAATCATCCTTCGTTGCGTTAATTCTTTGATTTTGGTTGTCAAACACAGGGACGGGCTTCGGGGGGGGGGGGGGGGGTTAGCATTTGAAAGGTTTGCCAAATGTCTCTTAATGTTTGTTACAGTGACACCAAGTGGGGAAATGTACTTTTTTCAGTGTCTAAGGACATCAGTCCCAAAAAGATAAGGATATGAGGAAGACAACATGGAATTAGCTTTTGGTGTGACACTTTGGCGTGTAGGGAATGGGCTCCGGGCTCCTTCCACCCATCCATCTGACAAAGCGCCACACCTGAGCTACTCAAGCTGAATCAGCACTGGAACGTGGCAATTAAATACTGGGTGGCAGATCTGAGAACACTTACGTAGTCCTGCCTGGAAGCTGAAAGTGCTTTGAGCTGGTGTTTATTTTTGCTTATGGTTTTGGTAGATGGAAAAGAATGTTCTTTTGGGCATTTTGGTGACTTTTACATGAAACATTTGTTTCAATCTAGCAGTGACCCATGTTTGTACATCCACCAAACAGAGCGCGCTGGAATGGGCGCACTTATCCTGATATAACCCCATATATTAATATATAATTTAATATAAAACGTAAACAAATGACACATTGTTGTGACAGGAGCATTCTTTATTAAAAAGTCATACAAACAGGAAAATATGTTGTTGCAATAATAAGGAACAGTCAAGAATATATTCAGTATTCAGTTCCTATTTGGTAAATGGGTTCATAGCAAATTTCAAGTTGTCATGGTCTGTTACCATGCTAATATTTGGATGATGAATTTTACGTTGGGAGTGGAAAAAAATGAGTGACGTTCATCCTGTGCTACTCAATTTGAACACTAGATGGAGCACCTGAATTTACGGTCCTCATCATCTCCATGTGGTAAACCTAAGGTGCAATTCACAGCTCTGGAAAAAATTAAGAGAACACTATATTTTTAAGCAAATCTGCATTTTAAAATTCTGGTTTAATCCTGGTTCTGCTGGCGGAAGGCTACACTGAGCAGCAGGTGGCTTCCAAGCTCAAAGAACAAGGTGAAGCTGGAGACACTGGGAATGACCAGAAACCAGCTATGTAGAGGGCGGAAGCGACTTTCTAATGGCAGAGATGACTTAACTTTGTAGCAACAGTTTCTCATGAATCGAAGGATGACATCAAGTGACCTTCAAAAGGAATGGGAAACATTAAGTGCAGGTGTGAGGTGCACTGCTAGGACAGGATCAGGCTCCTAGAAGCAGGACTGAAGTACTATAAAGCAAGAAAGAAGCCCTTCATTAATGAGAAACAGGGAAGAACCAGGCTATATATATAATTCACAGACACACACCCATAAATTGAGAAACGATTGAAACAAAAAATTGTACAGCGGCCTCTTAATGTTTTCCAGAGCTGTACATATGCTTTCTGCCCTGTCTTTTCCTCCTCATGTTAAAGCACTCTTCCCCAATCACTGATGTACACAGATAAAACATATAGGGACATATAGAGTATTTAAAACAGGACAAAGACTCAGTGCTTGCTTGTAACACTTTTGGCAATTGGAAAATACATATCTACAGTGAACAAATAAATTAAAATGCTCCCCAAAGTATTATATATATATAAAAAAACAGTGGTCAACAATATCGCTACATCCATGGCAATCACCTAACAATGACCACCCAGGATGAGCGTTATTCTCATTTATGGTTAAAGGTTTAATACAATGCAGTCTGGTTATTAAATATTCGATGGACGGGATTAAATTGTTGCCTGAATGGACAGACATAGTCTCTGGTTTGTTAACAAAACCACTCACCAAACTCTATGACTCTTTTTGTATGACCTCAGGCCCTTCTATCCAAGGCTTACAATTATATACTTCAATTCATTATTAAGGCCATATATTTTCCAAGGAATGTATATTTAAGTACCTTTTTGAAAGTACAACAGCGATTCCTTTTCTGGAATTGATATTTAAATGACACATTCAGTTCTTTAACAGCAGTGCCACCGACTGTCCACAGATAAAGAATAAAATACAGTCCCTCCTTTGTGTGATGACTCAGCCGGGTCTTTGCACCTCCCCTGTTGAGGTCTAACCCAGTCCCTCCACAAGTTCATCAACCTCATAGTTTCCCATCTTCCACCAACTTATCGAGACCAGCACAAATTTTGGTCAGATGGGGCCAGAGTTTTCCTTTGGGGTTGTAGAGATTTTCCAGCAGATCCTGGTCTGCATAATGGTTGAAGACATTCGTGATTCGCCCGTGTGACTTTGGTGTGAGGTGCTTCTCTACCAGCTTCAGAAGCATGTCCCGGGACTCTGTTAAGATGTCAGCCATCACTACTTTGTCGAAGGAAAACTCTACCTGAAGGGTAAATGGCAAGAGAACAAATATGTAGCAACTATTTAGCTTTTTAATTACTCGTTGGCTTGACAGATCCATCAGTCTTCCATATCTGCTTCTCCCGTACATGGCATCAATGACGGATAATAATTGTTGTGATTTATTTCTTGTATTTGAACTGAAACCAAAATGATCCCATAATAAACAATAATTTATTGGTGTTTACAAGCGAATGGGAGAGAATTTAATATTGGGAGGGACACAACAATTTAAAAGCAAAGGTCTGTTTTTTTGGGGGGGACAAATGAAGCCAAATTAAACATTGGGGGCACACGTCCCACATGTTCTGCCTGGTCCTTACACCTGTGGGTATTTACATCATGTATGCTTTGTTACATCTATATCTAAATCTTGGATTTTAGGAAAGTTATAATTTGAAACATTACCTCATGGAAGCTTATGGCCGTCATAGCTCCTGTGTGAAGCTTCTTCTTAAACTCCTCCGCCAGTCCAAGCTCCTCTGGACTGAACTGGTTGTGGCGAAAGAGCACGCCGATCTTCACCGCCACCTTGATGAGGTCCTTCACCACCTTCTGGGCCTTCGTACGGTTGCCAGAGTGTTCCTTAGACACCCGGTAGAGCTCATCCAAGATCTCGCTGCTAGTGTCGTCAATGAACATATTCACCATCGTCTTGCTGGCCATGTGGCTGAGGATTTTCTTCTGGGCCTTCATGGCCATGTCTTTGGAACTGAAGGTCTCCATAGTGGCTTTTGGAAGACTGTAAGAAAACGGATGCTTATCAGTAACATAATCAAAAAAAAAAAAATCGGTGCTTGCATTAACCATTCAAGAAATTGTTGAAGCATTGAGCACTAGTGTTTTTTACAATAACACAAACACTTGCAAATAATTAA
Organism: Gnathonemus echidnorhynchus; assembly: GCA_026776725.1. Taxonomy (NCBI): domain Eukaryota; kingdom Metazoa; phylum Chordata; class Actinopteri; order Osteoglossiformes; family Mormyridae; genus Gnathonemus; species Gnathonemus echidnorhynchus. Next base: position 12,360,561 of record JAODJU010000046.1, read on the forward strand.
ATGTAAACCTGGGGGATGCATTACAAAGCAGGATTTCTCAGTTAGCTGGGTTAACTTAAGCTAGAAGTCATGCTCATCCGATAAGCGTTTAGGTAAGGAGCATTCCTATTGGGCGATCATGACTTAAGTTAAGCTTAATTTTAGCCCAGCTGAGAAATCCTGCTTTGTGGAACACCCTCCTGGCTAACTGGGTATTAGTAACTAAGTTAAGGAGAAACAGCACAAAAATGTATCAAAGCTCCTCTAACTCAACAAGTAGGACATTGTGCTAACAACACAAAGCTCTTGGAATCACAAGGGAGCACCACCAAAGCTGTAACCCTTTGAAATACTTTAGGTCACTTAGGATGAAAGTGTTGAACCAATGATATGAATAAAAACATCCGTCTGATTTCAATCCAGATTCATGGGGAGCTGGTTCATCACAGAACACATACAAACGCAATGTATGGGAAACTTAAAAACACCAATTAAACTACCTACATATCTTTTAGGCACGGAAGGGAAGCCAGAGGGGACAAACAGAACAAAGGCGGGACTCAAACACCCAACCTCCTGAGCCACCCTACTGCGTCACAAAGACGCACAAATAAAGGAACGCAAAACCAAGCCCACTTCTATACGCACTACAGAGATTATAATAATATTTCTGGTTACGCAGATTTCCCATGCCAATATAAAACACCACATCACATTTTATATTTGCCGTTTAACGTTTGCTCTATATGATTACTCATTTAATTGAGAAAATTGCTTTGTAAAAAAGCCATTTTTATTTTTAGGGATTCTGAATAACTGAGGACAGGACTTAGATTCATTTGTGACTTGTGCCGTGTAATTAATAAAAACACTGTTTGATTATCTCTACTGAGAGTCACCTAATTCTGGCAGTCAGCCCAATCACCCATTAAAGACGAACATTTTTACAAAGATTTGATATGTTGTTGTTTGGCATTTAATAATCACTCAGCAGATGTAGCAAACCGTCCAACTCGCCGTGCCAGACAACAAAGTTAGTCAAGTTCACGCCTGAAAACTCTCATCATTATGTAAAAACTACCAGTGGGCAACTTCGTCATTCTCAAGGTGTGTCATGTTAAATGGCTTTTGAGGAGCAAAATCCGCATGCATTAAAATACAGATGTCATGGAACATCATTAATCATTATAGGCATTGAAGGGCTTGTGGACTCATTTCTTGTACACAGATTTGGTAATGAAAGGCTGTAATATGGCAAAACACACACACACACACACAGGATTGTAATTATATCTTTGTGGGAACTCTCCATTCATTTCTATGGGGAGAACTTTAATCCCCACATTACAACCTTGATCCCTACCCAGCCCTAACCTTAGCCATAAGTAACCAAACAAAATATGAGACTTTTGGCATTTTTAGTTTTTTGGCTGCATTCATAGATCTTTGCGGGGACCTGAAAAATGGTCCCCACAATGTAAAAATAACAGGTTTGTATTACATTTGGTCCCAAAAATCTGAAACAAAATCTGAAAAAACACACACACACGGCAGTTGTTGTGCGGGGATGAGCAAGGTTTACGTCGGACAGTACATCCCTGTTAGCTGCCTTGTCAGCACCTACGAGTTTAACAACCTCTGGTGAAGTTGGCTCACTGCTTTGATAGTGATAATCCATTAGTCAGCAGACCTCCTTTGTTACAATGATTTGTCATTCACAATAGGCAATGTGGTGTCAACACGAGCGCATTGAATTGGCCATACGTATTGGATGCTGCGAATGATATTGAGACGGAACCCAATGAAAGTTAGATTAGTGCTTGTTGTACAATGTTTATTCCTAAATCTGTTAAAGGGGGTATTATCAGTAGAAGATGATGCTACGTTGACACACTCACAATCATCTACTCGTAGTAACAGATGATAATGAAACTAATTATATCAATTAACCCAGCTGCACGTTCACACCTATCACCTTGGCCATGCACTGCTGCACCTTTTCCAGGTTTTAATTGTTATGCTTAAGTTAAGCTTGCTAATCTGCGGTTTTCATTATAGATTTTTCGTTTGCTTTTGGTTTATGATACAGCAACTGTGACTGAGATAATAACTGTTTTTTTCTTCTTTCTTTTGCTTGTTTAACAATGCTGTTAAATAAAAGGAATACATGAAGTCATTGTGGTAATTAATCAGTTATTATTCATACTGCTTATTTTTTTTTTAATTGCGATAGTTTATTGGTGGTATTTTCAGAGTCTAGCACTTATGTGATGTGTCTGCTCTGGTTAAGCCATCTCACTTCCTGTCTGTTCAGGAAGTCGGTGTGGTATGCTAGGTATCGCCGCAGTGAACTGGGCATCCGTTTTCAGGTAACTCCTGTGTTTTTCTTATGAAAGAAACCTTTCTTGTTATTGTCCTTCTAGTCTACACGTGTCTACACATAACCACTACAGGTGAATTCGGCATTGCTGTGAAAAACAGCAGGGAGGAGCTATTCTGTGTGTTACGGTCACTTGGCACCACTTCCATTGTTCACACCGTCTGTGCTTTTATTCGGTCACAGAGCAGATTCACAAACAAATAAGGCCATAAATCAGTGGGGGGAAGTCTCTGAGTATGTTTGTGTGGACCGGACAATGAGCTGCCCTATTGGGTGTGTCTGGCCATCTGGGACTTCCTGTGGACAAATGCATGAGGGGGAGGGTCAAAATTAGGGAAAATGTGGCTGCACACATGAGGCTACAACTGCTACGTGGCTTTTTGATCTCGCTTAGAAGTCTTTATACAGATGACTTACAAATTCACAGAATTTCAAATTTCCCAGTTTTGGCTCTTGGATTGATTGACTTTGACGGTCCACGTCAAGTCCAGAAGCAGCGGAAACAGCGCCGTCTGTTCAGGGCCCTGAAATGACGGCTGTACGCCTGTCAGTACTGGAATTCTGCTCTTGCTATGACCATCTCTTGGAGAAAAAAACGCATAAATAAGAAAAATTATGTAAGCAACTTTTAAAAAGAATTATGCAGGCAATAATAAATCAATTTGCAATTTTAGTTTTGTTTAAGCTGACATAATTAAGACTCATTAAAGAAATGAACTGTCAGCCCCGTGAGTCACATCCTGGCGTTTCCATAGACACCATTGCCAAGCCAGTATCTGTGAATCAATCTTAAGTGTGTTTAGATAAAGGAAGCACAGTGCGCTGCTCCTTCTGTGTGGGCTCTCTTTATGCAAACATGCTGCCACAATGATGTTTGAACAACCATTGCATATTTGCATTGATTTCTATCAACAAATAAAATCTTTGCAAAGGTTATTGTCACAATATCAACACATGCTAAGTGGGACTACTTCAAATTCTATGGAGTCACATAAAAAGTTTACACTGGTAGGTTGAATGAAGTAATCTTCATATAAAATACTATTCATCCAACAGTTTCTGCATATATGCCATTTACTGCTATGATTTTAATCCAGTTCTCTCTATATGGTGGCTCACTGTGGTACCTGGTTAATAATTGGTTTTTCACCATCTGCCAAAAATGACTTAATCATGTATCTACCTGTACCTAGTCAGACACATTACGGACATATAATTAAAGACACGTTCTAGGAAATGTCATCGAAAAAGATAGACGGTAGAGTTAATATCCGGTGAATGTTGTTTAATATTCAGCCAAAAACCCATGAGAATGGACAGAGAGATAGATCAAATTGTATGCCAACGTGTCTCGCTTTTGACCTTGGGAGAATGCATGCCAAGGGCTGAAATGTGGCACTGGTGTTACCAAGAGGGCATGGTGGCATTGCCAAGGGTGGGGTACTCAGCCCTGAGCTCGTTCACCTGCCCCAGGAGCTCTTGGCCTCTAATGGGAAAATCGCAACTTGAGGTCACCTTCCCTCGTGGTTTAAGATACTCTGATGGAATAAAACAAAAAGAATGCAGACGGAGTGTTCTAAAGGATTTTACTAAGATTAAGGTTCCATCATCTTAAAATGGAGATACATCTTGCTTTGAGAATCCTGGAAGCTGACGAATGAAATTCTTGATACAGGGAAGCAAGAATACCATCAAGGTTAGTGAAAATAAACTCTGCTGAAATTTATATGCTTATAAACATTTAATTCACTCTGGAGCTGTGCATTTTAAGAACAGAAACAGGCAGCGTCTATGGTGTTCTGTTCCACTATTAGCATTGTGCAGTTGCGGTTATTTATTTTGTTTGTTTTACGCTGATAAGTCCATATTCCAGACAGCCGTGACACAGCTGGGATTTCGGGGTGTTTCGTGCCAAACCCTGGCGGTGGTGGAGGCAGTGTTACGGTGCGCGAAGTGTTACGGAAGGAGAGCGTCTACAGCACGTGAGTCACCGACTCGTGCCGCTCCCCAGCGTGTTTCTGCGCTCATACAAGGACGACGCCCAAATCGTACATTTCATTTCCATTGTATGGCTTGATTCACCCCTGCATAATTTAATGAAAACAAAAACTTGAATTATGCAATTTTAGTCGCTTCGTCCACAGAATTTATTCTACTTTCTTCCATAAGACTATCAGATGGGGGGGGGGTGTTAGTGTTCAAATAATCAGGCAGAAATCTTTCAGGGAACGGTTAGCTGATGTCTGCTGCAGCTTGTGTCCTCGGATAAACTCTGTTTTGTGTCCTCATCAACAGGGACAAACCCAGTAACCACAGTCACATACTACACCCAATGTAGAGAGATCTTCATCTGGCCCCTAATATGTGAGAAATTTTTAAAAGGGATGCCTTATTAACATGCACTGAAAATTTTACAGCACCAAACTCAATATTTTTTTTATATAGTTTTTTTTCTCTTTCAAGTAGTGGTCTAAATTTTGAAGAAGTATTTTTCAAAATATTTAGAATTAAAAGGGTATTAAACACTTGACCTTTCAAGTATTAAAACCAATGAGTTTACCCCTAAAAATTACAATTATTGAATATATACATATTTTTTTAACCTGGCCACAAATATACCTGAATTTCCGCCCGGTATATTTTTCTCTCTCTTGATCTCTGTGCTCAGCTTAGCCCGCTCAGCACATTTAGCCATGCGGGCACGGATACAGCCTAGCAATTTCAAAAAATTGTTTTGCTTCAAAAAGATGTAGAAACTTGTTTGCCCTTTCATCGGTATTCTTTTGAGGAAGTGCCTGACTTCCTGTGTGCAGCAGTGGAGAGGGAGGGGGGGGGGGGAGAGAGAGAGTGTGTGAGAGATAGAGAGAGAGAGCGAGAGAGAGAGAGAGAGAGAGAGAGCGACAAGGAAGGGGAAAAAAGTAGTCAAATCTACTGCAAGCTTAGACATGCACAAGGGTGTGTTTCAGTTCTCACTAGAGAGCCGGCCTCTGGGCCCAAGGCATGGCTCTGCATTTACGCCAGACAGCCCAGCTGACGCGTTTTACTGGGACTCCTGACCTGACCTGCCGTCATGGAGCCTTGGATTTGCTGCATCCTCCACACCTGCCAGCTGCAGTGGGTCCAGTTTATGCACCTGACATTTATACAGAGAGGCGGCCACACCTGTTACAGACAAACCCGTCGGCCGTTGGGACGTACAGACTGGGCTTCCTTCCCCTCTTAAGCAGAATAATAAGTGGTGGGGCGGGGGGGGCAATGGGTACAGTTTTTCCAAGACCAAATTAAGGGCGCAGCGGACCCTGGGCTAAAGTCAGTAAAGTAAATGTTGGGGGCCGTACCTACAGCGAAAAATACTGCTGTAACAGCTAGAAAAAAATGCTGCCCCCCCTACAACTGCAGAGGTAAGCTTGTGCATAAGTCTGGCCTTAAGTGTTTCAAAAATACACCAGTTAAAAAAAACAGCCCATTAAATATGCTGTCTGACTTCAGCAGACAGTCTGCCTGGATGGATCTCTAAGCAAATATTTATGTGAATATTTAAGTGAAAGCCCGTAGACTGTATCACAGATTGAATAGTTTCTAATCAGTGTTAGAAACTCCTTTCGTCATTAAAATGTCACTTCGATAATGCCATAAATCAAGACGGAGTCTTCTGCCTGTTGGCTTTAAAAAAGACTCAGAAATCATTCATTTTCTTAGTAAGAGCGACACTTGGTGAGTACTTCCCCAAAATGTAACATTGTGACTTAGGAATTTACCTTAAATATACCACCCCCCCCCCCACATAACACACATGGTCATCTGAAATAAACTGATTCAGTTTTGGTTGTGTGCACTTGATGTGGCCTTGACCAAAACAGCTACTGGCATCGTCAACTTGTGCTGCTGCCTCTTCATTCTCGTACCTGGTTTGCGTTGCTCTGGTGAAAAAGTGAAGCTATATACATGAAAACTGTAGGTTTCGGGAAATGACTCTTGAGAATGTTTTGACTGAGTTGCGAGGGCCACCTGGCCTGGTTTGCAGCTTTTGGGACGACGAGCCTGAGCGTGTTGTTTACGTTCACCCCCTTCTCCGACTTGCGTGCGGTGCCTCCTTGGCTGCCCTGCGGGCAACGTTTTGAACCCTGTGTCGGATCTGTCCTTTGTGGAAGTGCATCAGTTTCCCCACACGAGTCATATGAATTTCTTAAAACATAATTAATACATAAGTGCGTATATTTTCAGGTCTGTGCATGACGGCACAGGTTTTGAGGGCTTTTTAAGCAGTCCCTAATCCCACCCCCGGGGGCTCTTGTTTCAGTTTATTGTCAAGATGGACACCTTTGAAATCGCTGTTCCTTTTTCCGTCTGGTTTCACTGCTGTTACTTATAAACTACCATAAAGACAACAAGGGTGTTCACACATTTACACATATAATTGTCTCATCATTTGGAGCGGAAAAAACAGAAGACCCAGACCAGAAATAGAAAAAAAAACGACCATAGATAAAAGCAAGTTTCATTTGTAACATAAAGTGGTAAAGAACCAACAGGTATCGGTCTGAATGGTGCCAGGACTTAATATATGTGCAGACGACGCAAGCCGTGTTCGTAACTGTCAATCCAGTCACTCTGCTCGACCTAAAATGAGCAGAAAGCTGGTATTGGGTTTCACACAAACTATATCTGCATGTCATCTCAAGAAAAAACAAAGTCACCCCCTGCTTGTCAGAGCAGGAAAAAGTCGTGATGCAATCCTGTAAATTCTTAGAACCTGAGGACAAGTACAGGCGTATAAAAAGGGGCAGATGTGTACAGAAAGACATCGTAGAAATGAGTGAGCCGCGTCTCGCGAAGAAACACAACAATTTTGTTTTTATAAATGATGCCCGTAAAAAGAAAAAAAAAAACTTGTGGGTGAGAATAGCTTCCTGACAACGGGTGCCTGCCCTGGTAGTTTGTAATGACGGTTTCTTTGGTGACCTTAGGAAGGACATAAGCATGTCTAATTGTGAACCAGGGGAAAAACCGTGACTGTGTATTAGTCGGGAGGCTGTGCTGCTGGAAAGGTAGGGGGCATTTCTACGTATGCATTAGCACATGAGCAGTTCATCAGTCCACGAGGGTGGCGGGATGTCCCGGTCTGAGATGACAGGGGAACAACGCTGCGTTTGAAAAGCTGCTTGCGGCTGATAGGTCTTACAGATAGAATCAGTAGTGATGAAGTTTGGGGTGGCCTGTGCAGCCCTAAGGTGATCCATGTGACCCTGGCGATGGATGCCCTGGGGACACGACTCTCAAAGTTAGACCCGAGATCGCAAACTCAAATAACCCTATGGGGGGGGGGGGGGGCAGTGACTTCTGTGTGAGGTCTGCAGCTGAAGCGGGCTACTTCAGTTTGAGTTTTAGTTGAGCGATTTAAAAAAAAAAAAAAAGCGGTATAAAAAATGATATTGAGCTTGGTGGCGGCAAATTTTTTCACCACTGTTTCGTGTTGCGTTTCAGGTCCAGCAAGTACAAATTCAGACTAGTAATTTGCTTCTACCAACCAGTTAAGTTCTCTGTGACTGTGACTCTTTATACTCAACTAGGTGGTAGAAACAAAATCTTGGTCCACATTTGTAATTGCTGGACCTGAAACACCCAACACTACTGTTTAGCAAACTGACATTATGTTGTTTTTCAATTGATTAGCCAGTCACATTTAACAATGATTAATAAACAGGCTGCAGGCTGGACAGAACCGTCACGCGGGTCGGATCTGGTCCATGGACCGGTACTTGAGACCTGATCAGACTCTCATCTACACAGTAACAGTTCAATTCTCTCTGTAACTGGCATTATAATGCATCACGTCACATGTTCTAACGTTATCCTTAGGACCTGGAATAAGAATTTGATTGGCAATTGATTGCTCTACCATATAAATAAAAAGCTAGGTCAAATCTCAAGTTAATGGACTGAGCTAATTCCAAATGCAAAAACTGTCCAGCGACTGTCAGAACACATGACCCTCGCAATGACTATGAAACGGATCGTTGAAGGCCGTCAATCAGACGATCTGAACATTACAGAGGGCTGCGAGCTGTTGTGGTTATCAGTTGCCAAGTTTTGCAAAACTGGGGAAAAAAATGCCATGCGTGTTTGCTGAGAGAGGAAGTCACACTATGGGCAAGTTTGGCGAATTCGCTGAAAATGGCTGTCACAGAAAAGCGCTCCGAGGTTCAACAGGCACCAAGAAGCAATTCTGCAGGAGCTTGTCTTCAGGCAAATTCACCTCAGGTAGAGCTTCTGATTTCCAAACATTTCCAATCAATTGGGCACCAGCAAAAAAAACCTCTCTCTTTATTAATTATCCTTCCTGACAATGACATGTCCGTTACTACATGCCACCAAGTAACAGTCTGAATGGAGACACATGTTTCAGGATGTGTTGCAAAACCTGCAACTTGCAGCCTGCCTCTCCATGTTTTCATTGTGTTCCCACATGCCTATTTACTCAGAAACCCCTTTAATCCAAAACTACATACATACTCCACTCACAAATGAGCTGTTTATACAGATGAACAGTTACCACAGAGGTATGATACCAAACAACGATTTCCTTCCTGGAAAAGAGACCCAGTATCACCAAACGAAATGATACCCTCACTGTCCGCCGCTCCGAAACAGCCAGTACCGGCAGCAAACAGCATGGAAAAAGTGGAGGGTTGACTAAACAAACGTTAGTCGAAAGAACTGAATCCTTGCATCGTTACAAAAGTGCTCTGCAACATACCGCAAGTGAGAGAGGAAGTGAGGCCAAGAAGTTCGTGCGGCAGACAGAGACCCACCATGTCCCCTGACTCGCACGCGCATGCACACCGAAGTTCAGGTGGAACGCACTTACCAATGCCTTTCTTGGCGGCTCCTTCCTCCGCCTGCCGTTTCCCACGACAATGCTGTGTTCTCCACTCAGTTCTGAAGAGTTTTCGGTTTACAAACCCCGCCCCCCTCCGGTATGATGACAGAAGTGGCCCCTGAGCCTCTGTGCTGCTACTCTTCTGTTCTGTCTGCCAGCAAACGTTCTTGCTCAAGACTATTTGAGCTAGACTTCCTTGAGGAACTAATTGTAGAAGACACACCCCTAGAACGTCTCTCTCTCTCTCTCTCGCTCGCTCTCTCTCGTGTTCTTGCTTGACGTCTCTCCTGTCTACTCTGTGATGTCTGTGATGTGTCATGTTGTTTGCTACATCTGCCCACCCCGATGGCTACACCTTTCCAAGAGAAAATGGCCCAGGTCCTCCTGCAAGCCTCTTAGCTCAGGAATGCACTCTCTGTCTTTTGGCTCTCTGCTCTCCAACTGCTAACACTGTGCCCAAATCCAGTCACTGAATTATAGGCAGGAAATGAACCTGTAATCACTCACTTTGGATACAATAATAATAACAGCACCGCTGGACAGTGATATCCAGGGTTGACTTTGAGAGTCATTTCCTCAGTGACTATAGCACCAAGTTTCCACAATGGCTGTTTGATCAAAGAGTTCCTACAATCGTTCAGTGTCATTTTTACACAATATGGACAACTTTTTGACACAGCCGGACAGCCTTGCCCCTTGTTGCCAAGGAAACGGCCATTTGACTTGTTCCCTTTTTCTGATATAATTGGACTGGGTCTTCGACAGAGCAGTGCACCATGCAAGGGCATGGGGGTTTTGGTGTTGAGGAAGTGTCACAGATCACATGACCAAGGTCCATGTAAGGGATCCCAAAAGTATTAAAGGCTAAACAATACAACATAGGATGTAGGATGTATAACCTTGTGAATGTTGAACAATACAGAGTCTACATGTCTTGCTTTATTAATCACCCAGGCTCTGATATTGGGCTCCTATGATATGGGAACTGCGGGCTGCGATATCGCAATACAAGGCTGCAGAAACTGCTCATGTCGCACTAGGAACTGCCTTAGAGGTTATGTGAGCCATGGCGAGATGGTCCCTTCAGTAAAAGTGCCAGTGAAGAAACAAATACGGGGAGCTGAAAAGTGTACCCCAGGGTGTACCTCAGAGTGTATCCCGGGGTATACCTCAGAGTATACCCCAGGGTGTACTTCAGGGTGTACCCCAAGCTTGTACCTCTGAGTGTACCTCAGGGTGTTCCTCAGGTTGTACCTCAGAGTATACCCCAGGGTGTACTTCAGGGCGTACCCCAAGCTTGTACCTCAGAGTATACCCCATGGTATACCTCAGAGTGTACCCCAAAGTCAAGATGAAACAACTGGCAGGAGAATGAGGCAAAAGAGCTATGCAAAGAGTCAGCGAGGCGGTGGAGTGAGGCTGGGCCCCTGTACGCCAACCATCAGTAAACCTGGCCAATGCATCTGCAGTCCCAGCAACATGGAGATGGAGGATGATGCCATGAGCTCATCATGATGCTGCTGAAGAGGTTCATGTCTGCATTCACAGTCACTCAGTCTCTATCACTCTTGTTCTCTCACTCATTTGTTCTCTTGCCTCTGCTGTGATGCTGTCTGCTTTCAGGGCTGGGGGTCACTATTGGCTAAGGTGCCACACAGACAGAGACTTCCTCTCTACTTGGGGAGGTCTCCTTGATATCTCCCAGATGAGAAGCCAGAAACGAGAGAGGAAACTGGCACATTGGCCTGACCGTTTGCTTTCTGGGCAGCTCCCAGTATCCCCGAGAGGCTTGCTGGGATGCCTGTTCCATCCCAGTGGCAGGGGAACTGCAATTCGGGAGCCAGGACTGGAGCTTGAAGGGGAACCAGACACACATTAATATGGTCAGAGGTTATATCCCGGGGAAGGGGGGTGACGATGGTAAAAATTGTACCAAGTGTACCAAGGGTAATATGTGATTGGGGGGGGGGTTGAGGCCCTTTTTTTCCATGGAGGCCCCTGGGCTTCAGTCTGAGTAACCCCTTTCATTAAAAAGCCACTGTGGGGAAATGAACCCGGAAGTTTAACTTCTTCATATTGATTTGCCACTGAAAAAAGTATTAGTGCAATAATAACCTTGTTATGATTATCATAGACATCTCCATACAGTGATACAAGGCACAGGTCTATGAAAGGGTATTAAAAAGTTGTTTTAATAGTCAAGTTTATTGCCAAGTGATGATTTTAATGTGGAAGACCCAGGATTTGAGAGAAGCCCATTTCCTCAAAACTGACCAAAACTATAAGAAGGTAATTCAAACTGAGTCGTGTGCGAGGATCTAGATATTACCCTGACAGAGCAACTGCGTTGCATAACTGAGATGGCAGAACTTATTTAAGAGACAAGAATCTCTTCAGAGCTGTCGCCTTTCTACCTTCCGTTCCATGCAAAGCAGTCCTGGGGACTAGATGAGAGACTGCAGTCTGGCGGAGCTTGTGATGATTTGGCGAAAGATTCTTTGGTTTGATAAGGATAACAACCTCTTTAGCAGTAGGCAAGGGGCATCCGAGGTGAACTAACAGTGTTTTTGGGATGTTTCTCAGCAGTAGGGACCGGGGGCACTTCTTGTGGTAGAGCAGGGGTGCCCAATCTTATCCGCAAAGGGCCGGTGTGTTTGCGGGTTTTCGCTGCAACTCCCTAATTAGAT
>JAODJU010000046.1:12377522-12388000 GCA_026776725.1 Gnathonemus echidnorhynchus
CGGTGAAATTCGGGCATCAAAAATAGGAACTTGGAGCTTCAAAGGGGGGCATTTTCTATCCAGTCAGCCACCCCTCCCTCCCTCCCTACATGAGCCTGTAATAGTCTATAGAGGTGCTCAGACGCTTCATCCAGCTTGTTGGTTAAGTCTCCCATCAGTATGGCAATTATACGCAAATACACTCAGAAAACAGACACACACACACAATGCACCTATATCTTTGTGGGGACCATCCATTACCTTCTATCAGAAAAACCCTAATCCCAACTATGACAGCCTTAACACCTACCCAGTCCCAACCTTAACCATAAGTAGACAAACAAAACACAGCTCTTTTGCATTTTTTAGTTTTTTTGATGGCAGTCACATATTTTTTTTTTTATAAAACTTAGATTCCCTTTGTGGGAACAGAAAAAATATCCCCACAAGGTCAAATTAAAGTGACAGGTTTTTATCACATTGGTCCCCAATTTGGACATTTGGTCCCCAAAATGTAATACATAAACCAACCCGACACATACATACACACACTCACTCACACACACAGATCTTTGTGGGGACTCTCCATTCATTTCCATGGGGAAAACTCTAATCACAACATGACGACTTTAACCATAAGTAACCAAGCAAAATACAAGACTTTTGGCATTTTTAGATTTTTGATTGCATCATTCACAGATCTTTGTGGGGATAAATCCCCACAACATCAAAACATTGTGGGAGACATTTGATTCCCACAATGGCCACAATGTAATATAAACTTAATCCACACACACACACACACACGCACACACACACACACACACACACACACACATACTGAGGGGCACACTCAATAAACACAACAGACCCACAGGCGAGTTAAAATACATAAATCCACACAAGTTCCATCAACCACAATGTTGGCAGGAATCTAATCTGATCTTATTTTAAAAATAAAATAGTGAAACACAGCAGCTCAGATACTGAAACTAAATCCAGGGCAAAGACAGAGGTGGGCCAGCACCCGATCACCTTTACGACATCCTAAGTCAACACAGACATGAAGAGACACTTTCACAGACACCCTTTAGACTGGAACATCTGTACTAACGGGCAGCCCAAAGCTGAGAAAGGGTTTATCAAACACCTTCGAAACATTGTTATACATAGGAAGGAACAACACATTGAACCAGCTTGACCCTAACGCCCCTATGTTATAATTTCGAGCACAATGTAACCGCACTAACCCTGCAAATGTGAACCATATTGTTCCAGTTCATCTCAGGTATATACTATGATGCATCATGCCCATTTTTGCAGTGGGGTACTTAATGAGCTTTTGCTATATTATATTAATCATTGCACAATCGATATTGTACTTCTGTTATGTGTCTCTGCACGTAAGTCTAACCGTACCAATATCCAAAAAGGTAAAGATTCAAGGCAATTCAGTGGTTCTGTGTGCGTCATTACTCATATTCGTGCAATGAGACTGAGAAATTGGCATTTTTTTCAGGCACAGCATCAATGCAGGTCATTTTCTGCTTGATTGCCCCCCCATGTGACTGTGCTGTTGACATGCCCACAGCACCGAGGTCCATCTCCAAGGCAACAGCCATCGAACACAGTCGCATTGGGACAGACAAGCGAAAGTCTGTACGGCACAGTGTCCTCTGTGGATGTCAACAATATGGTGTCAGTAACTGACAGAAGTTACTGTGTCGTTGTCCTGGATTCCTAGTCTGCATTGTCTAATTGCAGCAAAGTTTACACCTAATTAGTTTATTGATTAAATTAATATGGCTATTAGGGTACTGTTTGACAAGTCCTAAATTAAGTAATTTAGATTGATATTGAGGGGCATTGATATTGGCAATAACATTAACTAGCCCCTAGAATAACTGCTTCTCCCATTCATGGTTGGGGGGGGTCTGGAGCCAATCCGGGAGGCTGTGGGTGCGAGGCAGGGAACAACCCAGCAAGGGCGTAACTTTGGCTAGAACATTGGGGAGGTTGAGGTCTCCACCCATTACGGGGGAAACATGATTATTGGGGGGGTTGTATTAGCTGGTTTTGATTTATTGGGGGGGCTACAACCCCCCCCGTAATTTACGCCCATGCAACCCAGGACTGGACGCCAACCGGTGTTTATATATAAATGCATTTTTTCATGTACAATTCATGCTTATTTAACCAGTCACTTTATTTTTAAATGCTGCACATTCCTTTCTGTATCAGGTTTAATGCATATTTTCTATACTGATTACTTTATTTACTCTTTAATTTTCTTCACTGTTATTTACTATGTGTGGTAGATATGTATATTTTACATGCATCTACTGTGCTTTCCTTTATTTTTTGCAGCATCTGAAGTAAACGAAATAATTTCTCTGTATGTGTTCCGCTCCCCTGGTGGGAACGCCTGCTAATCTGCACCTATCCGTTCCTTTTAAAACCCAGATCGCCTTCGCACTCACTGTGAGATATTATTCTCACCTGATGCGGCTTACTGAGCTAACCTCGTCTTTTTGTCTGGCCCCGATCCGTCGGTCCAGCCCGTGTGCTTCCTCTCCTACCCTGATCCCTTCGGACCTTCCCGCTGTACCTGCCCCTTGGCTCCTGTAGGACTCAACCCTCAGCTTCCGAACCTTCTGCTCCGCGACTCAAACCAAGACCCCGCTTGTCAAGCTGGGTCAGAATAAACACCCCACGCTCTGAATTTGGGTTCCCTTCACCTTCATAACAGCAGAGATTTTATATATTCAGATGACACTGTCGCTCCCTGGCCTTCTGCACCAGGGTGGATGTGTGGATAGTCCATGTCAGGTCCTCAGAGGTACCTGTACCCTGATCCTCTCCACCAGAGTTGGGATCTGTACTTCCTCTCCTGCTCCTTCCTGAAATCTATGACAATCTCCTAGGTCTTACAGGCTTTCGGATATAAATTGTTAGCCTGATGCCACACAGACAGCTCCTCCACTTCATCCAGGCATGTGTCTAATCCACGCCGGAGATCAGACTTAACACCACCGGCTCATCGGCAAATTTCAGTGGTGCTGGAGCTGCTTTTCAGTAGCATGACCAGAGGAAACTCCTTTTAGGACGTCCACTGCCACATTTATACAACTTAAATTTGGCGGGACAGAAGGGGGAGGAGTGTTGCATGCTTTGTGATGGCACTGGGAAACAAAACAAAGAAATACATGATAGATAGATAGACAGACAGACAGACAGATAGATAGATAGATAGACAGATAGACAGACAGATAGATAGATAGATAGATAGATAGATAGATAGATAGATAGATAGATAGATAGATAGATATAGATAAATAAAGTGCTTAATGGAATGTTAGTGAGTACATTTCTTTTGGCATGTTCGTAAGAATAGCGCTAACAGTTTGGAATTTCAGCAGATATATTGCTTATGTAGTTCTGAAAAAAAAAAAGTGAATTAATGCTTAATTTCGGTAGCATCACATCAAACGGCTCAAGAGTTGTTTCTGTCCCTGGAACGTGGAAAATTTCTGTTCTCTTTCTTTGCTGGTTCAGAATGTTATTCTCTTTATGACTAATGTTTTGAGTACCCTACCCTGAATCAGTGTAATGCCTTTTCTGCACCTGACTCACTTGGTTTGCTTCTCAGTTATACTCATTCAGCTGTATGTTTACTGAAGCAAATTAGGTTATTACCGCTCCTCATTTGTGACATGTAGCCACGTCCTTGTCCTCCATAATGTTTTCTAATTGTTCACTAAAACATAAGCTATGCAACAGAGAGAAATTCGAATGTATGCTCCTCTACTTACGAATGAGATATGTTTCGAACGGCCGTTCGTAACTTGAAATGTTCGGAAGTCGTTATTCAACACCATTTTAAGGATATACCCAAGTAGAAAGAACTAGGGTGCTGGGAGTCCGCAGGATACGTTGCTGCGCGGCGGGAGTAGCGGCCAGAAGTCAAACTAGGCGGAATTGGTGCGCCGAAAAAAAATTTGATGTTGCGGACAGGAAACGAGAACCCAATGAACACAATTTGGACTTACAGTCCTCTTCGTTTGTATGTCTGAAAGTTCGTAAGATGAAAATTCGTAAGTAGAGGAGCGTCTGTATTTTATTTATGTTCATATATAGGATAGAACGTTTTGTTATCCTTATTGTCATTTTCTTAATTAGAAGACTAAATGAAACTAATGAAAACAGTCTGTCGATTTCTGGCACATGACAACATCACATCCAGTGCCAATGCAATATATAATTATGATTTATGTTGGCTTTGTTTTATTTTTATTTAATTTTAATTTGATTTTAAAAAACTTTCATAAGTTAATTAAAAGTTCAGCCGTTTTTCAGAGTTGATTACATTTCCACCAGTACTGGGAAACTTTTTACGTTTCATAAGCGCAATGCTTCCACCAGGTGGCACTAGTTACCCTAGTACCTGAATTTGCTCAAACTTTTTTTATTATCGAGTATAAGTTTGTTATATCTACAAAAGCCAAGGGCATGGCCTTAAGTTTTGATTTTACTATAGGAGAGTGTTGTTATTTTAACTTTTTATTGTATTTAGATTTGTATTTTATATAATATTGGAAGCAGAATTCTGTGATGTAACTTGTACCACTAGAGGGCACTGTTGTTCTATTTCTACTGAATGCCAATTCAAGCAGTGAGGAGCTTTCTAAGCAAATGGTAAATCCGCATCAATATTTTTTGCTAATGATTCGTTGGTATACATTGTGTAGCTTCTTTGTCTGTTTGCTTATCAAATCACTGATGTAGTGCATAATGATGCTTGGAAAAACTTTTGAACAGAGAATAATTTCAGAACGGCAGTTTGTATGTAAAAGTGGAACATACCAGGGAGGACAACTGCATGCACTGTGCACAAAAAAGGCTGTGAAGGGCCTCTTAAATTGTCAATAAAATGTCCAAGCTCCAAAATGGCTGTGACATTGGAGACCTAATTATTTAAATAAATATCGGGCTGCATAAAATGCAAAGCCGTGGAAACCTCTTTGGACGGGAATATCTGTCAGGCAATTGTAACAATAATGACGATAATAATTGCTGTTTTGCAAACAACGGTGACAGGCTCCACGTGAAGGTCCGCATGCAGCCAGAAGCCCGTGGCGGCCAAACCATGTGCGCTGGGCGACGCAGGAGCTGCCACGTACAGCAGTTTTGGTTCAAAAATAAGAAACAGCTGATCCATGTAGCGGCTTGGGGACTTGGGGTGGGGCTGGGAGCCCAGTTTTTGGAGGGGGGGGTGGTGCATAAGGGGATGCAGCTGAGATACAGATGTGCGCTCGTCTGACAGCTGGCATCGGGGTTTCTTGGGAAGATTGCCTGAAGAGAGCAGAGCCAAATGAGAACTGAGCGAGGGAGTGGAGTGTGTGCATTTGTCTCTCTCTCTTTTTGTGCCTGTGTATGTGATTGTCTCTTTCTCCCGTTGCCTTTGTGTGTCTCAGTGTATGTACATGTCTTATTGTCTCTAGCCCTGTCTCACTTTGTGTGACTCACTCTCTACCTTTCTCACTTTGTGTGTGTCACTGTCACTCTCTCCCTGTCTCATTCTGTGTCTCACTCTCTCCCTGTCTCACTTTGTGTGTGTCACTGTCACTTTCTCCCTGTCTCACTTTGTGTGTGTCACTGTCACTCTCTTCTGATCTCACTTTGTGTGTGTGACTGTCACCCTCTCCCTGTCTCACTTTGTGTGTCACTGTCACTCTCTCCCTGTCTCACTTTGTGTGTGTTACTGTCACTCTCTTCTGATCTCACTTTGTGTGTGTCACTGTCACTCTCTCTCTGTCTCACTTTGCGTGTGTGACTGTCACTCTCTTCTGATCTCACTTTGTGTGTGTGACTGTCACCCTCTCCCTGTCTCACTTTGTGTGTTACTGTCACTCGCTCAATCGCTCATTTTGTGTGTGGGTCCCTCTCTCTCTGTCACACTGTGAGTGTGTCCCCCAGAAGCCCATCTTGTGTCTGCCCATGTATGTCTGCCCTCGTTTGTGTGTATGGCTTTTGTGTGTTACGTGATGGTGTCTCCGTGCGCATCCAATGGCTGTCGGTTCGCATGTGTGACGGTGTGTATGAGCCTTGGCCATGTGAGCCCCTCTCCCATCGCACGGGCGGCGGGTGTCATGTGTATTTTATTTATATGTGTTTACTCACACATGGGTGGCCCGGGAGATGTGGCATGGAGACAGGAGTCTGTCCGCTCTTACCTGCGTAGGATGTTGCCGCTGTTGTGGCCTAGACCTGAGACGCCAGGAGGTTTTTTATAGGTCTCTGGAGTTCCGCTGGGCTGTGAGCTAAAGGCTCCACCCAGCTCGCTTTAATGAAACCTCTGCTTGATTACCACCCTGGACTCCTGCTGTTCGGGGAAACCAAGGCTGCAGATGAGGTTGTGTCTGCATCTTCAGGTGCAGGTGCCCAGACTGAAATAGAGCCCGATCGCGCCTTGACTTGCAGATCACGTATTAGCTGTGAAAAAGACCCGTAGTTATATTAAACCCAAGTTCTCCCCCATGTTTCCCAAATGTGGAGACACGGGCGACAGAATGTAGTAGAATGTCCCGCGCCTCTCTCAGGAGTGTATATCATCTATATCCCTGATATACCAGTGAGGGCCATTTCCTGAGGAAGAGGTGGCCCGTTCTGATATGTGAATGCAGCTGAATCCTAGAATCGGTGACCTTCACTTCCCCCCACCCCCCCAACCACCACCCATTTTCCTTGGATTTCAGAAGGCCTTCTGGTGGTGCAGGGTGTTGTCAAACCTCTGAAAAGGCGGGCTGGACCGAGCTTATCCTGCCAAGGAGCTTATCTGTCCACAAAACCTCCTGGTAGGAAGTGGCATAGCAAAATCCCGGGCAGTATGTCAGACATCGCACATAATGCCTGTTTCAGAGGAGAAAAAAATCTGTTGTTTTGACATAAACCTTTTGTTTTTATTGTCAAATTCTGGCAGATTCCTGGAGCCCAGTTTTCTTAGAGGTAAGGGATGGACTCTCACACATCTGCGTGTTGAGAATTCCCTTTATTAAACCACCTAGAAGAATATTGTTTGGCATGCAACCTGATCTCGGTGCTCCTGGATTGTTTGGGAATTGGGCCAACTTGGGTTCATCAAGGACGACAGGAATAATTAATGAATGACGAGACAAATGAGTCCATCAGTTGACTGCAGGGGAGTCTCGCGTTAACAGAGCCAAGGGAGATTGAGGGAGGGGCCATTTCAGCACTGCCAGTCGGGGGGCAGGGTGATGTAAGGCCTTTCTCTGCTTTCTTCCCAGCCCACCTGTCTCGGGGCCGAGGGACTAGGGCTGCCTCCTCCGCGTTTCCCTTCAGTCTACATCCACGGACAGACCACGACGGAGCCTCCTCACGGCACCTACAGGAACTGTTTGGAAAGCTGTGAGACAGTCACGTCGCGAAGGCCTGAGACTTATGTTTCGAAAACACTGCATAAATAATCTGGAAAATACACAAATGTTAATGTGTTTATATGCAGGGTGGCTTGGTGGCTATCACTGCTGTCTCACATCTCCGGCGCTGGGGGTTCGAAATCTGGCTGTGAGTGTGGCGTCTCCATCATCTCCTGTTGTACCAGTCAGCTGAAGGTTACTGGTTCGAGTCCCATGGCTGGCAGAGTGATGTCACTATTGGCCCTTGAGCGAGGCCCTTAACCCCAAGTTGCTCTAGGGACTATCTGACCCTGCTTTCTAAATTGCAAATATATTGGCTCCTTTAGATACTTTGCTCTCCTCCTAAGATATACAGTCAGGTGAATTCATGACTCTGAATTGACTATGGCGTGTTTCTGTATGTCCTCTGATGGACTGATGGGAAACTGCTACATCCTTGAACTAGATAACGGAAAGGAACACACATGGATCATTACATGGAGAAATGCGTGATACGGTCTCATTATTATGGCATCTCTTCTTTCGCTGCAGCTGGTTATAATTGTCTGACTCCTATCTGCGTCTATATTGATCACAGAGATGTTTGTTAACATTGGAAGATGCAGGAAAAGCGTTGTGAGGAACCTCTCCTTTCTCAGTCTCCGCGTGTCGCACGTCGGAAATGAGATTGCGCTCGGCACGGCGGCCCTTTGATGAGGCATAATCACTGCAGCCCGGGATTTCTGGGCTGTGCTGGGAACAGGAGGCGGCGGAGACGCGGCCCGAGCGGGACTCTGCTGAAATTCACGAAGGGTGTCATTCTTCCGATGTTTTTTTTTAACATCTGAAAGGAGGCTAGTTGCCAAATTGTTTGTGTGTGTGTGTGTGTGTGTGTGCATGAGTGTGTGCCCTGCGATGGGTTGGTGCCCCATTCGAGGTCCTCGACCATGTGCCTGTAACTTTTGAAATAGGCTCTGGATCTCAGCAACCCTACATAGGACAAGCAGGTATGAAAAATGGATGGATGGATGGATGGATGGATGGGGGCCCGCAGGCCCATTGCTGTATTATCTTTTGGGGGAGTCACAGCTGTAACTATACAAATAGGGAATTTGCCCATCGGGTTATTTTGGCGTTTGGGCAGAACGGCGGCCAGCCAGTGGAGATCCTCAGCCCTGGCCGTGCCCAGACTTGCCCAGCAGAACTGAAATCAGAATCAGTCTCTGTAGACGTCCCTGGAACTGTGAGGCGGTCCTTAGCCCAACATGGCAAGCAATCCTGTCGCCATGCCGACCCAGTTCAAGTGGGAGAGACACAGAGAGAGACAGAGAGGGAGAAAGAGCGATACAGTTTCTGTTGACCGCAGCGTCAAAGCTTGGGAGCCGGGGGCTGCAGGAGGCCAGGGGGCTGTCGCCGTGGGAACGATTCATGGGTCCTCAGAGCCTTTCATAACGGGCCAATCCACCCTCCCCCCCCCCCCCCCCGCTCTGCTGCCATAACCTGTTATTCCACATGGACAATTGGTTTGGGTGATGGGCCTTTTCAAAAACTGCCTCCTTTGATGGAAACGGTTCAGGGCAGCTGATTTTCCTCCTGCTTAGCTCGCCTGTTTCCTATTCACAGGTCTCTCTTCCCTTCCGCCTCGCTCCCTCACTCTTGTCCTGTCATTTATTTATTTGTTTTCGTTCAGGCGGCGCCCCGAGGGAAGGACCTGGAAGGCGCGTGTCACATCCTCCCATTCTTTTCCCAGCATCCTCTGTCCTGTTTGCTTTCCTCTCTTGCTTTTCTTCAGCAGGACCTGCACCGTTATATATGTGAGCCTCAAATAGGTACTAACTATTCCCCCCCCCCCCCCCAGGAAAGCGGAAACCATGTGCATCTTGTAATAAAAAATTGATAGTATTTTCACATCTGAGAGAACTAATAAGCTACCAAAACATACAGTCTCACACACACACACAGGTTTGTAATTATATCTTTGTGGGGACTCTCCATTCATTTCTATGGGGAAAACTCTAATCCCAACATGACGACCTTGACCCCAACCCAGCCCTAACCTTAACAACAAGAAACCGAAAAGAATACGAGACTTTTGGTATTTTTACTTTTTTGATTGCATTCACAGATCTTTTTGGGGACCTGAAAAATGGTAATTCAATGGTAAAATTCAATGTAATGTAAACTTAATCCACACACACACACACACACACATTTTGCAATGACCAGGAAGTAACTCCAAGCTGACACATATTATGTAGGCGTCTTCACGGCTTGTTTGTGTTTAGTGGGTCGGACCAAAGGACAGGAGTGAAATTCTGGAAAACAAGCGAGGTATCTGCCTCACACACGATGCCTGCGGCTTGCAGATCTGGCTCCCTCCTTCGCGTCTCTCTCGTCTGGGATGCTGGTCCTCTTTTCCATCCTGATGATAACACCCTTCCCGGGAAAGCCACAGCACAGGTGCTACATGCTAACAGTGGCGTGATGTCTCACCTGTCATGTGACATGAACGGGGACCAATGTTTTTTTTCCCTCTCCCCCCCTTGACTGGTTCCGCTGTGCTGTGTAACATGATTCATTTTGCATTTCCCCTCAATTTGTAAGCAGCACAGCGCAGCGACGTTAATGATCCCGGTGGAGAGCCCGCTCACTCGTCACCCACATACCTCCATCTGTACTGGGGGCCCCCCGATGCGGGAAGACCGGCCAATCCCGGGCCAGACTGAAGCAACACCGCATGCCTGCCGAGTTACGCTACAGAAAACTGAGCCGCGGAAGAGTAGTCTGCTACAGCAGGACACTCAACCCAGCAAACGTCGTATAAATATTCAATAAACGTCGCGCTACACTGAGGAGCATCTGCTGAGTCATTTTCAGAAGTAAAATTACAGCGAGGGGAAAAATATTGCATTTTGCGCTCTTCTCATTTGCCTTCTACATTTTCAGCCATTTCTCTTATCATGGCCAACACTAATCCCCTTCTGGAGCTGCTTATGACAGCTCTAATATTGTCCCACATACTGACGCCCTCCCCAAAACCCCTCCCCCCCCCAGTTAGCTAAATATACATTACACAGCCAGGTA
>JAODJU010000046.1:12406200-12416749 GCA_026776725.1 Gnathonemus echidnorhynchus
CCACCTGGAGCAAATGCAGAGCCCAGCGGGTAAGAGGAGCCCACAGGAAAACCTAATGGACTTCCTGATGGCTGCAAACGTTATTTTTTTCCCAGCGAAGTTTGTTTTCATTACTTCACGGTCATCAGTCTGCTCTCCCGCTAAAGGAATTCAAGAGCACCTTTTTTTTTCCTTAACGGAACCCGTCTGGCTCGACACGCAAACAAACATTACGCAGGCCCTCATTTGTCTCCCCAGCCTTGTGCCCCCGTGTGATGTCATGGCCGCCTAATCGCTGTTTTTGATAACCTGGAAACACCCCCTGGGTCTGGGGACAGGCTGATTGCTCATGACTCACAAGCGGCCTGCGACTTCTGTTCGTCAGATTGAGGGTAACGCCACAGCCATCCAGAGCCACATGAATGTACATATTGGTTTAGATAAAAGGTCGGCCTAATGAATGAGTAAATAAATGAAGTCATAGGGTGTGGACACGCATGAGAAACAGGGTGGAAAGAATATCCGTGCCACTTTTCTGGGCAGCACTGGCCACATATCACACGGGGTACAGTAACCCAGGTGACCTAAATCCATTCTGACCGCGCGCCCTCTATAGGTGGACTGTGTAATTGCATCTTATGCTTGGCCAAACATCCATTTGTGTGGCCCTCGCTTTTCATGATGCATAGCAATAGTCTGCTAAATGGCACCAAACCCCTCTTTCCCACACCCACCCCGTCCCACCCCCCTCCTTTCTTAACCGCTGGCAGTATTTCCTGTTTCTGACAGTGTGTCGTTGTGAAGTAATAATTAAAAGCACATTCGGAACCATGGTTATCCAATCTGGTGCCATTTGTAAATATCGCACAAACTTCGGTCAGCATGTACCTAACAGTGGTAGGTTTATTATCTCATTCTCTGGGGAGAGAAACAAAATACATATTCCATGACATTTCAATTTTCCCATTCCCCTCGAAGGTCCTTTGCTCATTTGTGTGAAAGGTTTGGATTATGACCTTGGTCTTTCCATTATGTTCTACATAGCCATCAAACTGAGATTTAAAACAGTACCCAACACTCTGTGTTTTAAGCTGTTTGAAGTGGGATATCCCTTTGGAACTGTTGTACGCAAGAAATTTTATCATGCTGTTATCATTAATATTTTTTATTGGTTCTTCACTTAAATTGCATCTCACACATCCGCTGAGGGGAATTCAAGGACCCCTATTTTTGAATGTCATTTACAAAACTAGCTTGAACCACAACATAATTAAGAGAATCTGAAAAGATGCCTGATTTGGTGTATAGAGGGCACTCAGCGGCCAGGAACATTAGGTCTGTCAGGGGAGGAGGACATCTTGGGCAAATCCTGGTCTCCATAAGTGCTCTCACTGAAATTAGTCTAACCTACACAGACCAAGAATATCAGAGTCTGACCTTTCACTGTGCTGCACTAACAAGGACATTGCTGGGGAAGGATAGACAAGTGAAAGAGGAAGCACGGAATCAGAACCTATGCCAGCAAAATCAATGGGCCAACACAGAAGGTCTAGAGTTTTCTACTTGTGGCCAATTTCGTTGCCAATTAGATTTTGGGTCATGAAGAATTAGGAACAAGTCAACATCACAGGGATTCCCTTCTTTGATTTCTCCAGTGCATTTAACACTAGTGATGGATAAAATGACACTTCATGAACCATTTGCTGTATTTTTTGAGCCCACTAGATGGTGCTCTCTGTTAAAAAAAAAGGCACAGAAGATGTCCCAAAACAAACCAAGAGCACCATCTAGTGGATGCAAAAATACAGCAAATGGTTCATGAAGCATCATTTTCCATCACTGTTTAACACCATCCAACCTTCTCTGCTGGTTGGTGATGCAGATTCAGGCTATTATGGCTGCCTGGATCATAGATTACTTCAATGACTGGCTAGAGGTACTCCCCATCAGTAACTGCATATCTGATGTGGTGTTCAGGAGCATGAGGCACCCCCCAGGGCAACCCAGTCATTCCTCTGTGCTGTTTACATCACAGACTTCAGGTTCAACTCTAGCTTATATCATATTCAGAAGTTCCCTGATGATTCTGCAATTTTGGATTGTCGTAGAAGATGCTGGCCATGGATGTATGCATAGCAGCGTAAAAAAAGGCCAATGCATTCAAATTACTACACAGGCCATTAACGTAGAAGAAAATCGCGACATCTGCCAAAAGACGACGTCTGTGCTTATCGGGTCCTGACTGATGTTTCTTGGCAGAATATTACAGTGCCTTAACCACAAGGACGCGGAGGTGACCCCTGAACTACCAGTACACTTCTGTTATTCTTGCAAATGAAAAATGAATCTCTCTTCATTTCCACAAGGAGGCCGGGTGAGATCGGCCCGCACCTCCACAAGTCATTTTAATTCCATTATAGTCTCCTGGTCTGCAGTCAGCATTTCTATGATATGGATCCTGGATTGGGAATAACAATTCATTAGAAAAGAGGGAGTGAAATAGCTTAACATTGACGGTGAAAATTAAACATTATGCAAGATGAGCTTAACGTATTTGCGGACTGCGAGGCCGGGCTCAGTGTAATGACACGTTGCAGGAATTTATCACCATCATTTAGGAAATAAATGTCATGCTTTTATGAATCCTGGATAAATGTCACTAGGGGGAGCCTCATTGTGATACAGCCAAACTTAAGGGTTATATTACAGAAATCCAAGCTCATATACAGACCAATTAAAGCTGAAAGGAGACCTGTGTGTGCAGCATGAATCGGCGATATTTAGCTGCACGCTTTGTAGGGGGGTTATTGAAGTCTTCGATTTAGATTCTGACTATCAGCAGATAGTCAACAGTCACAATTAATGATAAAATTAAAAAACAGATATTTAGCCCAATATGGTGCTTAAATCATTTCCAGGAGGATGAATTAATGTGCTTTATCCTGGGGTACTGTTACACGAGAAACCCTGACAAGATGGTTTCATTGTACATCTAGATGTACTTTGATTAAATGTGCTGCTGCAATTTTAATGTAAACTAATAAAGAATGATTGTCATTCATTGCGGCCCCTTTCCCTAATTGTGCTTTGTTTCGCCTTTTGCTGCACGTGGTGACAAAGACTCGACAGCGAGGTTTGGAAGGAAATCCTTGCAGCTGCCTGGAGCTGCCACTCACTCTCTGAGCAGCAGGGGGCATTGTGGTTAAGGGGCTGCGTTTGGGCCAATCAGATTCAAGTTCTCAAAAAATTAGAATGGCCAGCTTTGCTAGCCAGAAGATAATAATTAGCATAATCTAGTCATTACAAGGACGCAGTTGACTAATGCCAGAAATTGTGCAATCAAAACTCTTCATTTCTATTCCAGCATTGTGTACCCCTTCAAGAGACCAGGAATTATATTCAATCAGGAAAATTAGCTGAATTGCGTGGTTCAGTGTCCAGCTCGTCAAAAACCCTTCTGAATTGGGCTGTAATTGAAAACCCCCGAGTGATGTTGTTCTCGTGGATGGGTGACCCTGAAAACACAGTCACACTCCATGAGAGTGAAGAATTTTTCTGCCCTCATAATGATAAAAATTGGATGTTTCATTTCCATCGGTTCGGAGTCCAGGGGCTGGATTTGTGTCCACAGTAGGGGTTGTTGGCTGCTAAAAATAAGCATGCCCCATCTTCACAGGAATTGTAAAGCACTGGAGATTACAGTTAGTCAGTGACTGCTCGGACCGCGTGTCCTTTTGGGGTGTATGTATGCTTACACGTGCGCATGCGTGTGTGTGTGTGTGTGTGTAATGTGTGTCTGGATGGGAGAAGTTTGAGCGCTTCAGTCGACGGTGTGATTGCTTTCAACTTTCCCACGACTTCCCACAAGGCCACACAAGTGCGGCGATCAGTGTTTGTCGCTGAAAAGCTTCCCCTTTGGCCTGTACTGGGCCCCAGGCTCTCCACTTCATGTTTTTAGTTAGTCTGCAGAAGTAAACAGTGGATTTGGGAAACCTTCATATTTACAACCAGCCAATCAATTTACACAGTCCGTGGTAATGAAAAGCAGACCACAATCGGATGACATCTTTAGGCTCCCAAATGTAAACAACCAGAAAATAAAATAGAAACAGCTATACAACATGATAAATATACAGTAAAGGATGAATGAACTGAACATTCCGACCTTTGACCTCCAGCTGAATCTCATGTGCTTTTAAAATCCAGTCTGGGAGCCTGGAATGGTGTTGCGACATTGATTGAAATGAGGAGATAAGCAGACGTGCTCATCGGTGAGTAGGCCCACGCCGGCACACAGTCCCACGCGTGGAGCATAGCTTGGTGTAATTCACGTAGCTCACCAGTGCACTGTCGGAAAGTGGGCGTGGCCATATATTTCCCTGTAGGCCGCTGCATTTAGCTATGTGATCAATGAGCAGCTAGTTGTGCTTATCGGTCTTTTTCACTGGACAGCATATAACGCACAATTTACTATTTACTAAAGGCCTTAAAATAAGCACAGTAACAAACAGGAAAGCATTCAGATCAACCAGCCTTATCTGAATGCCGCGCAGTACAAATGGCACTCAAAGAACTCTACAGTTCCATTTATATGAAAATAAGAAAGTTTGCCCTTTTGTATTGTACATTGCACTCTTTCAATTCCAGGTAATAATGCTATGCTGTGTTCTGTATACAGGGCTCATCCCTTAAAGTCACATGAACAATAATACGGTCTAAAATACTAATATAATGTAAAAGATGCTGTCCTGTCTACGATTATGTGATGACAGGATACTACGGATTTTATTGCCCATTTTTCTCAAGGCCGCTCTCGTCAGACCCGAAAGGGCACGTTAAGTGGTGAAGCCGTCTGCGATATTGTTTTCACCTGCGAGTGCGACCGGCAGCCAGGGAGACAGTGTTAGTCCTCGTTTTCGCATCAGAATCGATCCGGCTCCAGTCGATTCGGATTTCATCGCTCCGCCGCTCACGCCGTGTCTCCAGGCAGCCCCTCACGCCTTCACGGTTACCGATCTCGGTAAGTGGATCAACATCTGCCACCCCCTACCTCTCCTACCTGTGCCCCCACACCAGGTACTATACCAGTGATCACCCAGCAAGCCACGCCCACACTTCCCATACAACTATACATACTGTTTACTACATTGGGGGCACCAATCACTTCACGCTGCATTTCTCTTTCCAGACCATATTTACATGTATGTATATTTTCATGTATAATTTATTTACTGAGCCAGCCAGATTATGCTGTACATTCCAGCTAAAATCCATATGCATATTTTATATTTTTATGCGTGTATATTTATGTTTGTGTGAATATTTTACATAGTTACCTCTGTTTATCTGTTTCTTCACTTTACTGTTTTTTTAGTCTCCAGTAGATATATTTATTATATGTGTATGCTATATTTTATATATGCATTTTATATTATAATATATTTTATATGCTATCTACTGTGCTATTCAATTCAATTTATTTTTATATAGCGCCTTTCACAATAGACTCTCCCCAAGGTGCTATGGTTTTCTATTTTCTTGGTTTTCTTTTCTTTTTTTCAGCATCTGGGGCGAACAAAACAGGAATTTCCTTGTATACTGCACATATGATAATAAACTGCTCAGAATCACTGCTGCTCCTGCTCCTTGTAGACCACTGCTTTCCTTGCCACGCCCTCACTTTCCCACCCTCCCTGCCTGCGGGGGCGCTGTCCCCAGTGTCAGTCTGATTTTTCATGAGTGTTCCGGCGTCTCCGTCTTTGCGGTGTGGATCAGATCAGAATCAGTCTGCATGGTACTGTGTTTTTAGACTTCAATTTAACATTGTTCATTAATTTTTGAACATTGTTCATCAATGTTTTTCATTTTAATCCCCCCCCCCCGCTGCTACTCCCTTACTTCCTGTTTACATACTTACACATACACATGCATATGAACCCCTGTTTCCAGCCCCCCTGCTTTTGTTTTGCACTGTCCCATCTGTTTTTGCACTTTAAGTCTTGTGAAATCCTTCCCCCTGTCACTGCTGTTATATATGTTGCACCATTGGAACGTTATTTAATACCAAGTCAAGTGGGCTTTTACTTTTTATGGATGGTATGACACGAAAGCCAACTTGACTTGATGTGACTTGGCTTGACTTTGGAGCTACACTATATGCATCAATTACTATCACATTACTTTCTATCCAATTCTGACCCCATACCATCCTTGGATCAAATTTACTCATCATAAGATGGTGTGAAGGAAGAAACTTTGGGAGAAACAAGACTCAAAGGGGGAGCCCATCCTCCAGAGGCCGGCAGAGGAAGTCAAATGAACAGGATAACCTTTACAATGCAGTACAAAGCATCCTTAATGGTTATAATGACCATTATAATGCATTATAAAGCTATTTGTGGCGTATTATAGGTGAGAGCTTCATAAAACATTCATAATGCATAATAAACATGTGCTATGCCTTTTGATAAATATTTATAACCATGTTTATAATGCTTTATGAATGCATTATTATTTGTTATGAATGTGTGTATAAATTACTAAAAACATGGCTTTAAGTGTTACTGCCATGTCTATAAGAATCTGACAACATTCACAACACATTATAATGCATATATAAACCATTATAAACATGGCTATGAATATTTATTAAAAGGCATAACACATTATAGCCATGTTTATTATGAATTATTAATACTTTATGAAGCTCTCATCTAAAATCCACTATGGATACCTTTATAAAGCATCCTTACTCCTTACACCAACCATTATAATGCATTATGAAGGTATCTGTAGAGTATTATGGGTGAGAACTTCATTGGAGCTTATGAAGTATTCTAATCAACACTATAATGCCTCATGGCTGTCAATACATGCTGTAATGCTTTATTAATTCTTATACCAACCATTATAATGCATTATGAAGGAATCTATAGGGCATTATAAATGAGAGCTTTAAATGTTACCAGAATGCTTATTCTTTGACTTGAGTTGC
Source organism: Gnathonemus echidnorhynchus (assembly GCA_026776725.1). Taxonomy (NCBI): domain Eukaryota; kingdom Metazoa; phylum Chordata; class Actinopteri; order Osteoglossiformes; family Mormyridae; genus Gnathonemus; species Gnathonemus echidnorhynchus. The sequence goes on from JAODJU010000046.1 coordinate 12,413,174, forward strand.
TTAATTCTACCAAAACTCAGATCTTTATTAAAAACTTTAATGTAAGGTTAACTGTCTTTCAGTTTTCAGTGCATGATTTTTTTCTTAAGGCACATATCAGTTTCGGTGATCAATCACTCCTGAGAAAAAACTGGGCAGATAAATAAATATTTGTAAATAAAGTAATAAATGTAAATAAAGTAATATATGTAAATGAAGTAATATATGTAAATAAAGTAATATATGTAAATGAAATCTTTCAAGGCTGATTTTACTCTGTCAGTTGTACCGCGCCCGTGATTGGTGGAGGATTTGCTACAGACACAGGAATCGAGGGCCTCGCAAAACCAGTCTTGCTGCTTTTCCAATCACACTCACCAAGCGGCCACGCTTTGGGAAACGAGTTTCCGCTCCTGCTAAAAGGTGTCCGTGCCGAATCCGTACCAACGCTGTGAGGAGATTTGGATAGTTGTTCGCATGACAGAGAAAGCAAAATCATATCATTCGAAAAACAGCGTCAAAAGAGTCTATTCATCGTCTTTCATCACTACTGCAGATTTAAGGTGATTTCAGCGGGTCTTTCTGATGATGTAACACCCACATTACAAGGCCCAGTACTGCCGGATTTCTGGAGTGGACCATTTGGCCCAGTAAGAACCATAATGCACCTGTGGTACTCATCAGAAAGATTGTCGAAAAGCATTAAAGGTCACGCCCGCCTCTTGTATCCATGCATCTCCGGGGAAGGCTAGCCACACCAACCACTGGGCTTCTACTTTCCCTCTGTGTTTCCAGAATTTTCCAGCGAATATTCTAAAGAGCCTATATCAGGCTGCACATCTATTATGCATCATACTGTTATTCCAAACCCCCCACACCCCCACACCACCCCTACCAAAACAAGTGAGGGAGATGGCAGGCGTCCATCCTGGGCTCCTTGCTTTCCAGGCAGTGGCTGGTGCATAAATATAATGATGTGGAGGATAATAAAAGCCATCGCAGTTTGCCCCAGCGGGCTTCAGCTAGAAAAAAAGAAAACATATTAAAAATCCTGGAATGAGTCACAGCCGTTCGGTACAGTAGTGTTTATTTTATTTACCTCATTTGTATTCACAGCCATTTGCAAACATAGCCCCTTTCACGGCTCTCTCGTATCCTAGGAAAAACCTGCGTTACTTTATTAGCCAGCCCATAATAGCCGTAATAAAACATTATGATTGAAATTAGGCTCTGCAGTCTTTCCCTGTGGCGGCTCGTCTAAGAATAGAGGGATATTGTTTCTCAGCCCGCAGCATTGTCACGGAGACGCGGTGACACCCGGAGCGAGTCACAGGAGCCGGCGGCTTGCCGCGTTTATGGGGACGAGGGCCGCGGTTTGGACGCCGGTGGCTCCGTGCTGAGGACGGGCTGAGGAGGCCGGAGGAGGCCGGAGGGCCGCGTTTGCTGGTTCTCCTCGGAGAAGCTTCTCTGCGGTTTGGGAGCCACAGCAGCTCAGAGGCTCTGCTCCACACACCGCTGGGAAATTACCAAAGTAATCAAACTGGGTGAACTAAGAAAACAATTTGTCCAGTTCATAGCAAGGGGTATTATTCCTAAGATATTTTATTTTCTGCTTAAAGACAACAAAGTAAAAGTTTTTTTTATTTTTTTTAATTTCAAATTTTAATTACTAATATTGTTTTCCTGGTTTCTGCCACCAAGAGATTAGGTTACTGTTTATTCTTCATCTCTTAATATGTGGTGCTGTATTCCTGGAGGAAGCTATCCTACATAAAGACGGGGATTACATTAGGCAGAAGCTCTGAGCTTGACTCTACAGGATCTTACAAGACATGTTGCATGTGATGCTTTAATTAAAATTCCTGGATAATGATAAATAACAAATGTTACTGGAATAAATGGCGTCCCATCCAGTGTGTCACTTATATTCGGTGATTCCTGGAAAAGGTTTCAGGATCACAGCGACCCGAACTGGGTAAGCAGTAATGGGAGCTGGATTGACCAGCAGATCAGTTCAGAAAGCATCCAAGACTTTCAATTTGTCATTATTTCAGTTTAATGTAATAGGCTTGCCTAGATTATTTTTCTGGATTTCTCTTGATCGTCATGTTTCATCAAGGAAATAACAATATGATTTACATACATTTTTTTTTTTGGAAATTTATGATGACATGATCAGTAGATATCTGCTTGTATCATCCATCTATCCATCCATTTTCCATCCCCGCTTGTCCTGTGCAGGATGATGGGGGTCTGAAGTCTATCCCAGAAGCTGTAAGCGCAAAGCAGGAAATAACCCAGGGTGGGGCACCAGCCAAAACTTAAAAACAATATTCTATCCTTTAGGGTTCTACATGACCAACCAATAAGTGTAATATAAGGTTAGCAAGAGGCCTCACAGACGTGCTGACTGTGATCTTCTTAGGAAAACTATGATTAGGTACACTTACATCTAACTGAAAGTTATCTGTTTGCCTGATTATTGTTGTTAAGTATTTAACCTAAAGCTGAATAAATGCCCAGAATTTTATGCTGGTCATTTCATTTGAAAGAATCTGTTGGCCATGTATATAGTGTAATGTTTTCTTACATCTGTTTTATTTTGATCAATATCTATTTAATTTTGACAGCCATAGCCGTGAACACATCATGAGTAAAGGTAGGGAAATGTATTCGCTGCAAGAGTTGGTTAAAAAAAAAAAACTGTGGTAGTCTTTGCCCTAAGGCTGGCGTTTAACGAAGCCGCTTCACCGTATCTCAGCCGGGCTTTTGCCCTCGGTTGCCGGCGCTGGAGAAATCGAGGTCACAAGGCCATTATTGCAATGTAATGAACAGCGTAACTGTATTTTTTTACACCTTACAAGTGCACATGCAGCACCGAACAGCAGTAATGGATAGCAGCTACATCTTAATAAGCGGGGACAAGCTGGGGGCAGCGGGGACGAGCCCCAACTCAGATTTGAGGAATTCCCAGGACTGTCAGTGGAGTGAAACATCCAGCCATAGAATTAGATTTTCTTTCTGTACATTTAGCATCATATAAGCATCCCAAGGGCAGACACACTAAAGTACTTCAATATCAAAATCCTTCTATAAGCACCATAATTTGGCTAACATATCTTCTGTTTAGTGTAAGTACCACCACTAATAAAGAAGCAATCTCTTTATTTAAGTGGTTCCAAAAGGATTTCAGAAACTATTTTGCAGAATGTGTTCCCACTGTTACCTTTCTGGTGTATAAAAATTACCATAGTACTGGCCAAAGGCCTCAACCTTGGGCCAATAATGTGATAGAGTGTTTTTTTGTTTTGTTTTAAAGTATAAAGTATTTATGTAATACACTGTGCACCAGAGGAGGAAATGGCGGTAAGAATGAACAATGCAGGGGCCAATGTGTGTAGATAACCTTTCCGCGAGTGACCTTTCCAGGTGACCTTAATGACCCACCAATGTTGGCATTAGATCGATAGCACAGCCGTGGCAGGACAAGTTCTCAGCTGAGAAAGTCCCAGATCAGCTGCCTGTGACCTTTGGAAATGGTCCGAGCTTCTTTTAAAGCCCCCCCCCCCCCTCCCCCCCGCCCAGCCTTATTTTTTC
>JAODJU010000046.1:12418148-12438786 GCA_026776725.1 Gnathonemus echidnorhynchus
ATGATGCATAATAGATGTGCAGCCTGATATAGGCTCTTTAGAATATTCGCTGGAAAATTCTGGAAACAGAGGGAAAGTAGAAGCCCAGTGGTCTGTGGGCCCCCGAGGATTTGGATGGGAAGCTCTGTCCTGTGTGATGGAGTGCCTTCTCTGCAGCTGACTGCCCCCAAGATTGATCCACCGGTGTGGTTTTAATCCTGGTCCAAATGAATAATCAACCTTAAGGGCAGGCAGGTTGCTTTCATGGGTTGAAATTATTCAACAGAGGGTGTATCGTCAGTGTCGGCCTGATTTATCAACCGCTCAATCCGCATCGACGTTGACGCTGGATCGCTGGAAATTGTGAGGGCTGAAACTTTGGAAGGAAGTGGCCCAGCTCAGACTGACCAGTTGTTTGCTGGCTTTAACTTATAAGCCCATTCGGGAGAGAAGAAACTTCTGGCCTAAGATCGAAATGGAGCTGGAGACTGGACAGCACTCAGCTGTGATTCCAGTGTTGGCAATTTTGTTGACGCATGATATCTGTTGCAAATTTACATATCTGAGGCAAGAGTGTAAATTTATCCAGCAACTTTCTTATTAATCATGTAGGTTTTTGGTTTGGCTACAGATTTTATGTATGATGTTGCTGTGAGTGACTTTGTTAATGGTCACATTTATGCATGTTATAAAAAAAGTTTTAAAAAATTTCAACCTGTGTTTACAACCTTAGCTATATTCTGTTGTGAAATGCTATATCCTTGTCTGTCAAAATGTCAAGATGTCCTTAAAAGTGCATTGAATATCAAAATATATTTATTCCAAGCTAGGAAGCAGAAAGCAGTTGTCAGTAAAAAGAGACAGAGATGTATTACATCATATATTATATATTAAAAAGCAGAGAACAGGATTTCTGTGACAACTAGTTTTTCACCTTTGGCCGTAAGGATGGACCTGTATAGTTTAATTTTTACACTTCTTGCAGCGGTCAAGAGAATCTGTGGACAATCATGCCTACGATGAATATGAGCTGAAGAAGCATAAAGTAATACAGATTTGGGGAAAAGGACTATGAGCAAACTGATGCAGATTTCAGATGCCCTCAGAGGAGTTTGCAGACAAGGGACAGGCGGGGGAGGGACCTAAAAAGGTCTGTTAATTCCATGTGGGCGACTGGCTCTTTATTCAAAAAGGGAAACAGCAAACATGGTTGTGAAGCCCAGATTGCTTCATTAAATGTAAAGCAGTGCATCGTGATTCAAAACTATGTAAACGACTTTGGATGAAGTCATTTGCAATAAAATTGAAAACTATGATACGCATATAATAGGAGCATAAAAACAGTAGCATCTGTTTCTATATTTCCAAGTTGAGCTTTTATTGTGTATAACAGACATGCAGATATTACCAGCATGATTATGCCGATCTGAAGCTCAGGCATTCGTTTCCATTCATTAAGGTAGGGTAACCTATTGCTGTGACTTTTGGGGTTCAGTTCTCATAGTGTTTTGCACCATGTAGGGTTACCTAAGTTTTGCCAGTTCAGTCAAACAGACCTGTACCTGGAAACAGCAGCCATGCGACCTGCACTTGAGTTTGCTCCATGTGAAGCTAAGCAGGTTTGGGCTTGGCCAGTACTTGGATAGAAGGGCAGCTAGAAAAGCTGGGTTACTGCTGGAAGAGGTGTTGGTGTGGCCAGTCAGTTAGCCCATCTGGTGTTCTGAATGGATCCCAGTGCAGTGACGGGGTAGCCTATCCTGTGGTCTCTGTGGGTCCCACTGCCCCAGTGCAGTGGTGGGGTAACCCAGCCTATGGTCTCTGTGGATCTCAATGCCCCAGTGCAGTGATGGGATAGCCCATCCTGTGGTCTCTGTGGGTCCCAATGCCCCAGCGCAGTGATGGGGTAGCCCATCCTGTGGTCTCTGTGGGTCCCAATGCCCCAGTGCAGTGACGGGGTAGCTTATCCTGTGGTCTCTGTGGATCCCAATAGTGCAGTGACTGGGTAGCCCATCCTGTGGTTGCTGTGGATCCCAATACCCCAGTGCAGTGATGAGGTAGCCCATCCTGTGGTCTCTGCGGATTCCAATGCTTCAGTACAGAGATGGGGAAACTGTGCTGTATAAATGGTGTTGTCCTTCAAATGAGACATAAATCCAAGGTCGTAATAAATCTGTGGGCATCATTTGAAAGATTAGGGGTGCCCACTGTGGCCCTTTCACATCTGTCTTTCTAATCATGCCCTGTATCTAACTGCCCTTTCACCACCTTAGTTACTTACTGTACTTAGTTACTGTGTGGTGAGCATACTGGCGCTGAACGGCTGCCGTCGCATCATCCAGGTGGGTGTTACACAGAGCTGGTTGAAGTGGCTCCCCATTGGTTCAGTAAAACACTTTAGGTGTCTTGAAAAGTGCTATATAAATGTAACATTCATTCAAAACCTCAGGTGGGAGGTAAGAAAAGTGACTTACTTTTGGTGTCCTCCAAGTTGTCATGGCCTAGGACAGGAACAGCGTGTAAATCATCACCTGGGACCTGTTCAGTGATGTGTGGACCAGCAGCACGACTTTGGACTTCGAAAGGAAACATGGTCGTGATTACACAACGTTCTCTCTGCTGCCCTTGCCCGCTTGATGACCGTGTAACAATGACAGTCACTAAACTCAGCATTTGACTGTTTCTTCCTCTTGTCAGCTGGCTGTGATCCCTGGCAGCAATGCCTGAAAGGAGCAGGATGTTTGCTCACTTGCTGTGAGGAAACCCGGATGAGCCGGATCGCTTTCCATGAGTAACAGCCAGCAGGTGTACCTGGGTTTACGGAACTTGGCATGCGACCAAAAAGGTTGCAGGTTCAAATCTCAGGCAAAGGGAGTTTTGTCCCTGAGAAAGGCATTAAACCAAGCTTTTGGGAAAATGTGATCCTGTGAAATCATGTTTCGCTATGTATTGTTGTCTATTTTTATTTTTTTTACGTTGTTGTTTGGTTTTTTTGTTTGTGTTTTTGTGTGTTTTTTCTGCATATTCGTTGTGTATAGCACTTTGTGACTTTTGTGCATGAAAGGCACTTATGAAATAAACCTTACTTACTATAGTTAAATAAGCTGCATGCCGTGAGTCTGTAGAAACGCAATCGTCTCATGTTCAGCCAATGAAAAACATCGACATCAACGATGAGACATGGTGTTCTGGGGCTTACTCATGCCTCCGACCCATTCGCATCCTTAACCACTAAAAAGACTCTTAGTGACCAAAAAGGAACAAACACCAGCAGGTGCGGCAGTCCTACCACAGACAGAACATCGGTATTTTCTCTGTGTGTCCTTGTGTGTTTGCCTTCTTTTTTTGGACAAACACCAGCACTTAATCTGCACTTAATTAGACAAAATTAACCTCACTGGACAAGCCACTCTTAAATTAATGGGTTTATAAACTATCTTGTTTCGCTCTTACTCTGAAATAGTTAACCCTCCAGGGTGTTTTGCGGTCGCCATGGCTACAGTGGGGCCCCAGATTAAGTGGCAGTCAGACAAAGCCCAGGAATCGACGCTCGATTGGCACAAATGACTTAACACAGACATTATGGGGTTGGGTACTACCTGGTCCACTGCCATTGACTTGAACCCCCAAGTTGTGCCAAACCTTTTATTTGCTTGCCAGAAGTCAGCAAGGCTTCTTCTTTGTACTCTCTCTCTCCCACACACTCTCACCCACCATCCGAACAGCTACCTTTGTTCTATTTAGAGGTCTGTTTTTTTTTTTTTTTTACAAGAGAGCTTTGTCTGTGGTTTGAAATCACACACTCTCGTGTAGCTGTGCTACTCAAGATCTTTAGCTGCAGGGACCCTCTGCACGGTAAGAAGGAACAACCTTTTGGACGTAAGCCACGGTGTTTTGGCCACTGCACCGCCTACCCCGGCCGCCCACCCTGGCCACCTATGGGATTCTGCTGCTTTTATGTGCCGCTGCCTCAGCAGCTGTCTGCCCCCAGCACCTTCATGTATAAAGGGGTCATTGAGGGCTTTCTGACGATCGCTGTAGTCCTGGTCCTAAAGAACGATGAGTTGAGGCGATCAAACCCTCCCTCCTCGAGCTCCCTCTTCAGAGACCCTTCGCTCCTGTTATTCTCGGCCATTTATTATTTTATTTACTTGTGTTTTGCCATAATTACTCATTTGGATCCTGCACAGTAGCGGAAGTCTTTGGAATAATTTATGGTAAATAATCTCGGTGGTGCATTTTAATAGAGCTGAGAATATCATCATGCATGTTTACTGTATGTGTACTACTAAGTCAGCTTTAGTTGTAGTTTTGTTATGTCGGAGGTATTTTTAAATTAATTTATTCATGAATACAGGCTAATTAAGAAGTAAAGGACTGGATCTCATATACCGAGGCCCTTATGCTTGGTTTGGACAACTCTATCTTTACCAAAAGAAGAAAGAGTGTGAGAGAGAATTCAATCTCCGTTCGCTAGAGGTGACAGTGTGTCTCGCCCAGGCTGAACCCTGGTTAATGAGGATACCAGGGTGACTGGGTGTTTGTGTCTCTAATGGCTAGGGAGCAAACAGCCTTTGGAAGGGCAACACAGGCCACAAGTCCTCATTTGAAGAGGTGGGGACCAGACACCTCCTCAGGGGAAGCATGACCTAACCAAAGAACAAAGATTAATTCTGTAACACCTTCTATGAATGTCACGTCTGTAGGAATTTATAAACACACTCGTAACACATTATAATGCATTCATAAAGCATTATAAACATGGCTATAAATATTTATAAAAAGGCGTAACACATTATAGCCATGTGTATTATACGTTATGACTGCCTTATGAAGCTCTCAGCTATAATGCGCTATAGATACCTTCATAATCCTTATTGCTTATACTGACCACTATACAGTAATGCATTATGAAGGTGCATTTGAGCTATAGTGCATTTGAGATGAGAGCTTAATTGGGGCTAACAAAGTATTATAATCAGCACTACAATGCCTTATGACTGTCAATAGAAGATGCTTTATTAATTCTTACACTGACCATTATAAGGCATTATGAAGGCATCTATAATGCATTATAGATGACGGCTTTAAGAAAAATGCTACTGTTAATGAGGGCGTCCTGCAACACAGTGATTAACAACAGTTCGCATTTTATCTATGAATTTCCTTGAAAGTTCTAATCCTTTTTGTAAAAAATATTCATCTCAGCATCTATCATTTCTGACCCATAAAGCTGTAATTCAGATCAAAGTGTACGTGACACCATCCGTGTCGCCACAAAAACAGGCCCCTGTTCTCTTGCCTTCAGATGTTTTTTTTCCTTTTTTATAGAAGCATCTTTTCATGATCTGATAGACATGTAACAAACCAAGTGGGGCGCTGGGCTTAGATATTCTCTGTTCAGGGTTATATAAAAAATTGTATGAATGAGAGGCAGAAATCCACTGCCTGACTCAAAAATTACATCTGTAGACAAGTATTATCTCGGAATTATATGACAGCATGTTCTCCTTACTCCCAGTCAGCTATGTTTAAGAAAATTACATTTTCTTGCCTCCTTGGTCCATGTGTTCATGGACAGATTGGACACATCAGCAGTGCTGGAGCAGGGTGAGACAGGCCCGTCCTGTAAGGTGTACCAGCTTTTACAATGACCTCCAAAACATCGTTACACCCAGTTCATTTAACGAAAGTGAGAACTGTTAAGATTTAGATAGCTGCCGTCATGTGGTTCTGCCTAGATAGCTAGTGGCTGGCAAACCCAGAATCTTCTACATAAGTTTTTAAGTAAAAAAAAAATATCCTGAGCAGATCCAAACCAGCAGAAGCAATATCAGGCCTCCTCTGCTCCTCATTCATCAGTCTGTATGGATTCTGTTTATATGAAATTGTGCTCTTTACCACTGTGCCAGTTTTGGACCCATGAACCATAAAAGCCAATTCAATTAAGTCTGTATCAATATCCAATTATGAGACTTGTACAATATAAATCAATTTTAGTAGCTTGACTTATACAGCGACATGTACTTACATGATTAATGATTCGATTTTATGATGATTAAACAATTACTGGACGTGTGTTCACATACAGCAGGGTCTGTGAGCGGGTGGGCGCGCATAAAAACAAGTAAACAATAGTGAGCTGACAGTGGAACTTAATCAATGTTAACAGGAAACGAGTGAGATTATGTTTATTAACCTATGTCTGTTTATGAAAATCATAACTGAAGTATGGGCATTTTTACAGCCTGACAACCTTGCATCAGTTCATCCCTAAAGTAATACTAGCTCACTGGACAGATTGAAAATTTTAAGCTGGGTAGTTTGTTTAATAAAACTGTGAAATGCTATAATGCAATGCTGAAGTTCTGTCTCAGGCAGCCTTGCTGAAACTTTCAAAGCGCTGAGTTCGGTGCTAAAGTTTCCAAGATTGATTGTTTTTTGCACAAATTACTTTTATAAGTTTCACATAAACGGAGCTCATTTTGCCTGGGTGTTAGCCAGCAACAGACAGCTAACTCCTCTAACCTAAGTAGGACGCATATTTTATTTCCCCTCTTGCAGAGTCATCCAATGCTGTTGCAGCCGTTGCTATAGTAATGTGAGAGTGGATTCTTGGTTATTTTATTAAGATTGTGATAATTCTTCCTCAGTGCAATTCTCAGTGAGAATTCGCTACCTTCAGCAATCCCTTATTATAAAAACTTTGGCTTTACTAGCTTAGATGGTGTGTTATTGAATGTGTTCTATGTTCTGTATCTCTAGAAAATCAAGTTTATTTACAGTGGAAATGATGGTTATGGCATTTTAGGATTTATTAAGATCAATGCCTATTAGTCTCCTTATTTTAGATATAACTATGTGTTATATAATTATTGTTATGATAACCATATGTGTCTGAGGGAACCAATTTCTTTTTGGAATATTGGAAAGGCTAAATTATAACCACACCAAGTTCCCATGGGAACGCCCCTTTAATAAACAGAATGCTTGCTCTCTCTCCAGGCCTGATTCTCGCTGAGCCCCTTCCATTTGCGCCCAAAGCCCTGCTCAAACAGCGCCTGCATCGCTTACCGTGTGCCCTTCATTCGCGCTGGTCGTCCTGGAAATAGAACTGGCGCTTCATTTGGGGAAAAAAAACACCAGTGACCAATGGGCTTTACCTAGGAGTCCAAGTGGGGCGGGGAATTGATGTAGCGGTGAGTAACCAGTCTTACCCATAGTGTAAATGCCATTTCCGTGCTTCTGTGTGATTGAACCACCCCTGTCTGCTAATACCATGAAGTTCCTGCACTCAGACCTGAAACACAACCCACTGGTTCTTTAGGAAGGACCTACATCAGTCTCAAATACGCCACACTTCCAATTCAGATCTGATTTTCCTTCACACAGTTAAAAGCTGTGAAGAGGGTAACTGAGGTGACCAATCACTGCAGAGCACACGACCAATCACATTTTCAAAGCTAGCACATTTTCAAAGGCTCACTCTACCTGGGATTAATAGGGTCAGCCCACCGCCCTCATTCCAGCGACCGAACATCACAGAATTCCCTTATCTCAGCCCCTCCATGCAATGGCTGCCCTTTGTCAAAGGCGATGATGAACAGGATGTGACTGTCGCAGTTTTGTTCTGTGACAAAATGGCTGCGTGTGAGTTTATGTTAGATATACTCTATGGCTACTTATCATACTGAAAGCTTAAATAGAGATTCATGAAAGAAGTCAATGAAAGGCTACAATATATACATGCTAACGTTGTTCCAATTATTATTCTATTTGGAAATTATATATACACATATGCTGCCATGAAGGGGTGCACTTGGTCTGCAGGTAAATGGAATGTATCAGAGTAACATGAATCCACATGAACTCCAGGATCATATTCTCTCACACACACACACACACACACACACACACACACACACACCAGTTTGTAATTATATCTTTGTGGGGACTTTCCAGAAATTTCTTTGGGGAAAACTCTTATCACAACACAATGACCTCAACCCCTACCCAGCCCTAACCATAACCTTAAGTATCCAAACAAAATACGAGACTTAAGGCATTTTTACTTTTTTGATTGCATTCATAGACCTTATGGGGACCTGAAAAATGGTCCCCACAATGTCAAAATACAGGTTTTTATTACATTGTGGGGGACATTTGTTCCGATCCGTCGTAATATTAAACCCACTGACAAGTGAATTGATTTGTCATGCCCTGGCCCCCTCGTTCTCTCCCTCGTGTGGCTCTAATGAGTCACGCCTGTTCCTTGTTTGGTCTTACCTCTCGTTACAGCCCTCGTGTGGATCACTGCAGGTGCCTCTTGTCTGCTCCGACATGTGCCCTGTATGAAGCCTCCCTCAGTCCTGCGCTCCCTAGTCCGGTCACTGACGTTGCCCCAGTGTGTGCTCCTGCACTTCCCCCTGTTGTTTGCCCTGTTGAGTTGCCCTAATAAACCCCTTATTGTATGCCTTGCTATTGTTGTTCCTGCCAACGTCTTTTTTGGCTTGCGACATGAATAACATTAATTATAGGTATAGCAGCCAAAGGAAATTATGTTTAAAGCTATTTATCGGCATAGTACATTTGTATTTGCTCAGAAAAAGCACATTTTAATATTAGAATGTAAAGAAATAAGCAGTAGTAAGATCAAAAATATAAGAATTTGTTATGTCGCTTAAATTGCTGTTGGATAGCTAGAAGAGTACCACTTTGGTTCCAAGACCTCTCCTCTACATATAGGGTTTGTGGTCCTTTGTGTCCAATACATAAGAAAAAAAGAAGTATTTTTCTTCAATTTGTCCTTTATTAGTGGTGACTCACAGTAAATATATTTGAAGGAAAATTATGTCAGGAAAAAGAGGAGCAAAGGACTGTTTCCAGGTGTCAAGGTCACGCCTGATTCTTACTAATATAGAACTGAGGCAGGGTTGCTGAGGCCAAAAATAATTAGGCCTCACTAGCCATTCTGACTTAACACAGATTGGCCTGCAGGGGGCATAATGGTTAGGGAGTTTCATTTTACTAAATTGCGAGAATCTGTGCTAAACTGTAAAAATAAAAATCAATGAATTCTGTATTGAGTCTGCTAAGGAAATGCCATGAACTAGTAAGTTTAAGGAAAAAATCCTCGTGAGACAGCAGAAGGGCACAGAGAGAGACAAAGGGCACAGAGAAAACCACATTAAGGAAAGGCTCTGATTTTGAGCAGATGGATGCTTATTTACATCATGTCCCTGTCATATGCTTAGCATTTTCCTTTCTCCATTTTTTCCTCAAGACCTGAATCTCATTATGTCGCCCTATTCATTAAATCCGAACAACAGAATCTCGAAAATGAATGTCACAGAAGTTGTAAAATGTCACTTCACATCTTCGGGGATAGTCATTTGAGAAGCAACAAATTGTGCCGCGGATGTTAAAAATATAATTAAAAAAAGTCTAAAGAGGAGAATTTAGTTCCGATCCAACCCCTTTCCAACGAGAATCACGGCAAAGCGGCGGAAGGTGTTGTTCTTTTTATAAAGAGGAATGGAACTATATGAAACATCTGGAACGGAGTGTGCGTCGTATAAATGAGCAGAAACGTGTTAACAAGAAAACAAAACACACATTGGGGAAAGTTTCCCCATGACGACAGTGATGTAAGAGCCTCTATTTCCTAAGTGACATATTAAAATAGCAGTCACAGTCTGGGAAAAAATACTCATGGTATTGTTATGTTACATCTATTCATTTCGTTGTAGGATGTGGGCTTTATCTTCCTCCTGTAGGCAGTGGGCTTCTCTTCCTTCATATCTCCAGGTTTGTCGCCCTTGGCTTCTCTCCTCTGATTTGATTATTTATCTACAGATGCTTCAAGCAAACGTCAATGCAGTCGCCCTGCCTCTACAGCGGTCAATAAACACTCTCGTTCAATTATATCTTGAGGTCTGTTGCCTAAAGATAGGTGTAAAGAAACCCATGTAGCTGCTTCTGCTTTGTTAGCCCAGTCTTACATCACTCCATTATTATTTAAGTCCATGTTTTTTTTTTTGTGCTTGTTCTGCCATTAATTACATGTCCGCAAGTGTGCCTTAAGGAACACAGCACCCCTATATTCAAAGCGCATGAGAATCTGCATTCTGTGCATAACTGCACAAAATATCTGGTTGATAACTACAACTTAAACTGTGAAATTGAATTGTGTTGCCTTCTATGCACTCGCCTTCGCTGTCGGACAGTTGGAAGGACACCTAAAACACTACTGCATATTATATGTTTTTTTTCATACTACGTGATATTGCCTCATCTGGTATTGGTGCAGTATCCTTTGAAATGGTCTGGGAGAATTTGCAGGCCATCCGTAAGAGAATTACGTCTGGAGGCTGCAGTGGAGTTTGAGGCTCTGCTACACAACGTTTATAATGACCTCTTGACACTCTGGTGTCAGGATGCAGTCAAAGTAACCCGAAACCAACAGCACAAATATTAACACCCCCCCACCACTTTTAGTAGCCTGGGCTCTTGGATTCCCTTAATTGGATTCTTGATAAAAGGGGAGTAGGACTCTCCCTGGCATGGTGTGAAAAAAAAAATGCCAGCACTGTCTTTCTTCTCCAGCTGAGAAGCAGAAGAATCCAATTTGACCTTTTGAGCTCAACTGCTGTTCAAAGGTCCTCTTAAAACAGTCCTTAACCAGTGGTTTTCATTCCAGCCATGGGGAGTTCCATGCCCCCCTCCCCCCTCTTAGAACAGTCTTTAACCAGCGGTTTTCATTCCAGCCATGGGGAGTCCCTTGCCCCCCCCCACAGCACTCCACAGCAGAAGACTTGCTGGAGACATTCCCTTGGGTGGTAGGTGGACAAGTGGCTAAGGGACTGGTCTTATAATTAAAAACATGTAGGATTGTATCCCAAATACCTGACTGATTAAGGAACCAGTGTTATTATCAAACAATTGTTTGTTCACATCCCAAGTAATGCAGTTACCTCCTTGATCCTGGAGAAATCTATGTAACCTGAATTGCTTTGGTAAACCTCTACCTTAGTGGAGATGTGAGCTTTGTGACTCACTTTGCTTATAAGCGTGCAATAAGCCCATAAATAACATTTTTTATAGCCTTTCAACCAATGCTCGCATGCCAGATTTTTAGAACAAATGCTTCAAAGTTGTTTTTGAGAAATGCCTTTCTTATTACAGCAATGTAGTCATGCATAATGTTTTTGTTCAAAAACACTGAAAGGGACGAGGCTGAAAAGCAGTTCAAGGGAAGACATTTTTTAGCTCTCCTAAAGTTTCCAGCAGTAGCCGCTAACACTCGTGACCCCTCTTTTCCATTCAAATATTTTATTCTGCGCTCAATTGACTTACAATTGAATCACCACTGAGAGCAGTCAGCCCGCTAACTGCGGCCTGCGACTGTATCCTCTGCTGTTTATGAAAAAAGGACGACAGTGAATAAACACAGTTCTGCATTCTCAGTCAGTGTTGACTGGATTAGCTGAGGGTTCGCTTACTTTTTCTCTTTTGTTTTATATGCCCCCCCTTCACAGAGCTGCTCAGACTCGGCAGACAGAGGGGAAGGTGACTTTTCCTCTTAGCTTGCTGACAGGGACATGAGCCTTGGCATGTTGGCAGGATCGTTGGCGTGGGGACGAGGGCCGTATTGAATAACCGCGCCCGCTGCGTGTGTTGTACTTTCCTCGCCAGCTGGTGACGGGCAGATGCACTCTTGGGGCTTCCTACGTGACTTTAACTTTGTCAGAGGGCCTGACAGCCGGAGGACCGAGGAAGCAGTGTGGTTTCTGCATCCTGTCACCTGTACATGTGTGAAATGCCCGCAGGCGTTCCCAGTCCTGACCCTCTTCCCCATAGAACCGGCCACTACACAGTCAGGGGCTCAGATGCATGGGAAACTCTCTTCCAGTATCTTACTATACAAATGTTCCTTGCTTCACGATGGTTTGATGTACGATTTTTTGATTTTACGATGGTGCAATAGCGACGCACATTCAGTAGTCACCCTTTCGATCTGTTCCCCGGTTAGCGATATATCGTACGATCCACCCAGCCACGCTTCCAGTCTCTGCAGCAATCTACGAGCATAAACATCTCATACAGTGTTTAACAACATATCATGCGGCGTTTTTTTTCTGTTTAACCAAATAAATTTGTATTTAGTCATTTACTTTTCAATTACTAGTATTTGGCTACAGTAATTATTTACTTAATCACTGTTATTTATTTACATATTTATTAATAATATCATGTTCATATTCTAATTATGATATCTTCCATTTGCGATGGGTTTATTGAAAGATAACCCCCCCTTAAGCCCAGGAGTACCTGTACATACCATAATACTATTATCAGGAGCACCAGAAAGGAGGGGAAAGTTAGAAAATAGGCCCACAGAGCATTTAGTTTGGTTACTTGGTTGGGGCTGGGTAGGAGTTAAGGTTGTCATTATTGGGATTAGAGTTTCAACCATAGAAATGAATGGACAGTCCCCACAAAGATATGAGTACAGGTCTGTGTATGTGTGTGTGTGTCTGGTCTGTGTGTGTGTGTGTGTGTGGCTTTGAAAGAAGGGTTCATCTGTAAGTTGCATTCTTAATTTTAAATGTTGGGCCATTAGTAAATCACTTAGTTGTAAAACATCTGTAATGGTGCATTGCAAGTCATTTATAAAAAAAAATCTGATCAAGTAAGTAATACAAATACCTCAAGGGACAGCACCTCCACAGCATGGAGCTTTTAGGTGGGATTCAGCCCGGCACAGGAAGTTAGCAGGAACGTTTGAGTGCTCCTGTTTTGCAATGCATTTCCTCCAGTCATATTTTATTTACTAAGCAGTATAAACAAATTGCATTAAGTGCAGCCTCCGCTGTGGAACGTGACGTCAGTTCTGAGCTGCGTACAAAGTAAAGAGCAGAAGTTTCCACCAGTTCATCTTCTGGTTTGCTGACCTGCCGTGACTGCATGTTACCCTCTGAACGCAGCAGATTGTCCAACGATGACACTGTTGGACTCTGGTGGACGCGTGGACTCTGTTGCAAACCAAAATCTAAACGATTATAAATAAAATCAAATTTTAATGTGCAGAAATCCCCTGAAAGTTATTTTAATAAAACAAAAAACAGCTTTTTAGAAAATGTTTTGATAATTATTTTTTTTCTGGCTGAAGCAGGTGATGGTGGTGATTATGGCCAGGTGTTGGCAGGCTGTCATTCCCCAACAACAGACCCATGTATGAATTAGGGGTCCACCTGTACTGGGCAGTGACCTCACACCTGGAAAACTTGTCTGATCTGGGTACAAATGCCCCAAATCTACACAGCAGAGCTTTTGATATTATGCTTTAATCAACCGGTAGGAGGTAAATTGACTGCCATTTGCAAAGGTCTTAGTGCCCCTTTCCTGCTGGACAAGAATAATTACCTTAGAGTGGGGAACAGGTGGTACTCTCAGATGTCTGTCTTTTTAGCTTAGATTTTACCATATAAATTAGTTAGCTAGCTGCCGTATAACTTGACTTTGTTAGCTAGCCACCTTAATCCTATGCTTTTGATGAGGCGATTTAGTCGCTTCAGCATCACTTTTCCAAGTCGATGTTAATCTTACCGCGTGCTGTTGCATCAGCAGAATATCGAAGGCGAGACATTTCAGCAATTTCTTTCCACACCTCCTAAAAAAGAAAAACATCCAAACTAAAAAAGAACCAATTTTCACCAATATGTCTGAACAACTTTCCATGTGCGCCAAATTGGATGCCCACCCATGTCTTGCCATCACAAAAAAATACTTGAAAATATCACCCAGATTTACAGAGAAATGCAGAAAACAGGCAGCACGGAAGAATCCATGAAGCTGAAGTGAATGAACCCCCCCCCCATATCGAGGGAAGCATAAACAAAGGAGAAGGTGACTTGAAGCTCTCTGAAATATCTGTGCAGATACGCAGTCGTCTTGTGACTTCGCTGTAGACGCTGTGCTTCTGAAGAGTACGTGGGACTGCGCATCGCTCCAGCGTGGGTGTCAGAAAAATCCGAAAGCTACTTCAGCTGACAAAGTAGCTGTAGCTGAGAAGAGTAAATCAGCAAAGTAGATCATTTTCTTCAATGGATCAAAGGACATCAACCCATGTCAGCGGGAAATCTCGTATCAAGTAACTGTTTCCTATAAAGACATCATTCATTCAACATCCTTATCTAATCTTCTTTTTGTTCTGAGGTTAATATCATTGGATTATTTATCATGGCAGTGGATTAGACAGCCCTGGAAAGGGGGGTGTGGCGATATCTTTGTAAGAGGACGAAGGTCCAGGTCTTCAGAGTCCTGGTGCTCCCTGTTTTGCTGTATAGCTGTGAGCCATGGACGCTATCCAGTGACCTGAGACGAAGACTGGACCCCTTCGGTACTGTGTCTCTTCAGAGAATCCTTGGGTACCACTGGTTTGACTTTGTGCCGAATGAGCGGTTGCTAGAGGAGTCCTGAATGAGGTACAGTACCTGCATTGTGAGGAGCGTCAGTTACGGCACTACAGCCATGTGGCGCGTTTCCCTGAGGGTGATCCGGCTCACAGGATCCTCATTGCTGAGGACCCAAGCAGCTGGACCAGGCCGAGGGGACACCCACGTAACACCTGGCTGCGGCAGATGGATGGTCATTTCTGGAGGGTGGGACTGGACCATGTGTCTGCCTGGGGGGTCGCCGTCCGGGATCCTGAGGAGTTTTGCCATGTGGTGGATGCAGCAACGCGCTGCATCGTCGCGCTCCCCAACCTGACCTGACCTGACTGGATTAGATGATGAATAAATAAGCAGGCTAGGACCAGACAGGGATGCTGTGAATGTCAGCAAGAAGAGTATTGTGCTAACAATGTGAAATCCCAGGTTAAAATTCCAGGGAGCCAGGGGTTCACTCCAAAGAAATAAAGCATTATCCATTAATTAACACGCCAGTATTGACTGAAGTGTTGGGCAGTCCTGGTATATAGGGTCTACAATGTCAGGGTTGGGAAAGAAAGTCACAAGACCAACACACTAGGAAAATTTCCAAACTTCCCAATGGCTAGTCCATGCGTGCAGGGAGCACATATAAATTGTTCCGCTTCCCATACTGTGAGCCCCCTTTCAATACTGTGAGCCCCCTTCCCATACTGTGAGTCCCCATCCCATACTGTGAATGCTGGTGTCTGTAACTGAGTTGTCCCAATATTTTGTTTCCTGGCTGGCGTGCTGATTCACATTCTCCACACTGCACACACAACTGTATGTCAGCTGATCAGCCCTGCCTGTGCTGTGACACACTGGAATCGAAGCATTGCTAAAGTGCTCAGCTTCTATTTACAGAAAGGCTCTTTTAGAAACACTGAGCGATGGAAGAAGCTTCAGGATGAGTAAGGAGGTCAGTTTGTCTGCAGGTGGCCTGCTTGGAGTTTTAAAATCAGCTTTTAATCATTATTGAGCAAATGTCTGCGACCGGGGCATTGCTATAAATCTGCACAGCTTCTATGCTAACGTGGTAGACATTAGCAACAGACAGTGATCTAATTTCAGCGTGAGCACCTCAAAAATGGACAGTGCAAGGAGAACCTTATGGATGGGAGAGTTTATAGCTCATGGGAGTTTTGCTTACACAAAAATGTTCTGAGGACAGAACAAAAAAATAATTGGTTCATAGAGATAACCAATCAGATTGTAGAGGAGGTGGGTTCAAGCAACTAGAGGAGCCGGGACCAACCAGTCAGATATCTTGGTCCCGCCTCCTCTCATTGCTTGGACTCACCTACTGTACTGTACTTTTCTCTCTGAACCAATCATTTTTTTTCCTTCTGCCCTCAGAACAATTTGTAAGTAAAACTCCCACGAGTGAGTTTATCGGGCAATAAAAGGTACCTCCTCATGCTGATAGGAAGTTGATCTGCTGATTACTGTTAATTTTGGTAAACAATGTAAATACCAGAAATCAAGCCTGCTAGTCTAACACCAGTATTCACACATCACTCATGTTGCTTATGCAAGGGGAATTTCATGGGACAGTGTTATCAAAAAAGCAGTACGGGAAGCAATCATATAAGAGCCTTTCTGCGTTAATGCACATCCACGTGTGCCAGCCATCAGTTGAGACATTTGACCTCAAGTCAATTGAAATGGAAGAAGCCAATTTTAAACATCAGCTCTAGGAGAGGGCAATGGTAATTTAAAATTTATGTGACTACCACATACAAGCACTCATTAGAGTACTACCTCTGAAGATGATGTCAACCCATGAATATAAGTCACTATAAAGGACCCTGTCCATCTCCCTAACCTACTCCTCTTCAAAATCCACTACACCTCAGCTGACTGTGTAGTAAGTGGAATTCACTCATGTGAAAGGGAGACTCTCTGTTTTGCTGATCACCAAGAGCTCAATATGAAGATCAGTTCCATTTGGGGGCTCCAGTCAGTGGTGGTGGAGAGAAGAAAGGCCGGGAAACTGGAAAGGAAACAGGGGTACGCAGATATGCACATTTATGAACATTTTGTAAAATGATGATTTAGTAAGTAAAATTTATTTATATAGCGCCTTTCACAGACAAGCATCTCAAAGAAAACAGACAATATAATAAAATACATAAGACAAAGCGGCCCAAAGGCCTTCCTAAACAGATAGGTCTTTAGATAGATTCCTTTATTGTCATTGTACAGAGTACGATGAAATTTTGCGGCAGTCCAAATGGTGCATTCAGACATAACAAGTCATTAAAAATAGAAGAAGCTGAAATATTACCAGAGTACAATATAGAAAAATTGACCTATGAATGTGGAAGATACATCTTCTGGATGCACTGGGACACATCATCAGTGATGTAACCTTTCAACATCAGACACCCTCGCCCAGGCAACCCAGCTGAGGTTGATCAGACCCCATCTTGCGTCCCAGCAGCAACTGCCCATGGATCAGCCCCCTTTATCCACAGCCACCTTGTGGTCTTCTCTGCGGCTTCGCATACAGATCGGATGGCCCTCTTCTTAGCCACTCCTGTTAGGCCCAGTTGCTTGAGGACTTTGCAGAGTGAGTGTCCTGTAAAACCTCCACAGCCCACCTCTGTTGGCTCATAATGAGTCTTCCAGCCCCCTCCCCGGCACTTTTCCATCAGCTCCTGGTACTTTGCACATTTTCTTTCATTTGCCTCTTCCATCCGCTCTTCCCAGGGCACTGTGAGTTCGGGCACAATCAGCTGTTTTGTTGCCTTGGAGATTGTATCTGGCCGGAGTGATGTCGTAGCAATATGCTGGGGGAACTTCAGCTGCTTCCCCAGGTCGGTTTGCAGCTGCCAGTCAGAGGCCGTGTATAGGAGACCTGACCTTGTTCTTTGCTGTCGACAGGGTTCCTCTCCAGCTTTGACAAAGGCGATTCTTGTCTTCAGGGCAAGAAGGTGTTTGCCAGGGATGTTGGCATTGGATATGCTTTCTGCCACCGCCTTCAGCACTTGGTCACGGCGCCAGCGGTAGCGACCTTCTGCGAGGGCCTTTTGACAGCTACTCCGCAGGTTTTGTAAGGATCCCCTTCCAGAGCATAGCTGGCATGATGGTGACTCACTCTTGCCCCACCCATGGAGGTTGGCTGGGCTTGGTAGGGCATCATATACAGCCTGGATGAGGAAACGGACCCGATGGAAGTCTACCTGCGCTGTAGGATGCTCTCCCACTTTGTCCATGCCCCCCTGCTGCCTGAGCCCCACTCTTCTGCTCACTCGCTCTTCCTCCCTGCCTGCTTGGACCTCTTCCTCCCTGCCTGCTCGGACCTCTTCCTCCCTGCCTGCTCGGACCTCTTCCTAGATTAGCTGGTGTCCCTCCTTCCCTCGGGCTTTGCCTGCTTGGGTCTCCCGGTGGCCAACGTCCCCACCAGCTCCTTCTGCCTCAGGCGTGACTCCGCCACCTCCACTGCTCTCTCCGCTCTCCACTTCCTTCCTGTTCTCACCTCAATGCTGGATTCTGATGCTTTCTGGTCCCGGGAGTCCCTGTACTGAAGGGCTTCTCTTGTGCGTGCCTCCATGAATTCTTCGGTGAGACCACTGGATGGAAGCTGTAAGATGTTGCTGGTCCCGTAGAGGGCTGCACTACTGAGGTGGCGGTGGAGGCCCAACCTAGTGATTTTCCTCTCCAGGGACTCCACTGTTGACACTGAGACTGAGTAAACCAGCAGAGGCCATAGAAGACACGGTAGGATGGAGTGCTGGTAGATCCAGGCCTTGAATCTGCCTGGCAGGCCGGACTTGTCGACCTTGGTGAGCCAACTTTCCAGCTCTTTGTTGGACTCCTGAATGACGGTGGTGTCTTTCAGAGAAGCATCAAACAGCTTCCCCAAACTCTTCACTGGCTGCTCACTGATGGAGGGGATGGTAATTCCTGCCATGGAGAAATGGAATTTGTCAACCGCTTTCCCCCTTTTTAGCACCATGGATCTCGATTTGGTAGGTTGAAGTTCATCTTAGCCCAGGTGACAAGTTTTTCCAGGCCTTGCAATATCCACCTCCCTCCTGGGACTGATGTTGTTGTAACAGTGAGGTCATCCATGAATGCTCTTACGGGGGGCTGCCGCACAGCAGACCTGGTTAGAGGGCCTCTACATTCCACCTCAGCTGACTTGGCCACCATGTTCATCGCCAGGGCAAAGAGGATGACTGACATGGTACACCCAGTTATTATCCCTTTTTCCAGCTGATGCCAGTCTGATGTTACTTCTCCAGAAGTCACCCTCAGCCTGAAGTCCAGGATCAGGTCCTTGATCGCACTGGGGACATGGTGGCGGTGTAGTGCGAGCTCAACCAGTCTGTGTGGAACGGATCCATACGCATTGGCCAAATCCAGCCACAGCACACATAAGTCGCCTCTGTTCTCATGGGCTTCTCTGATGAGCTGTGTGACTGCACCAGTGTGCTCTAAGCAAGCAGGATCTCCAGAAATGCCACCCTTCTGCACTGAGGGATCGATGTAGTTGAGGAGAAACTCTGTGAGTCTTCGGGAACACTATTAGACACAAGACATGACAAAATAAACCTAATAAACCATGTATGGGACATACAATAAATACAATAAAGAGTTGAGCTGTTGCAATGAAGATGCAAAATATTGATATTGCCCAAGAAAAATGTCATTGGTAGTATATGTAAACATTGTGGTATTGTAACCCATACATGGTACAGCAAATGCAATACAGGGTGCAATACAGTTAAGGTGCAATTTACAGTGTTGTGTTAAAGTGACTGTAGTGACAAGTGATAAGAGCAGGCAGGCAGATCCAGCTTTAGCTCACATTTAGACAATTTGACTGAGTCTACCAACCTCAACGCCAGGGGGAGTTCCATAGTCTGGGAGGCTTTAACCTGGTGCGTGGGATAGCAAGAGGTCTCCCTCCCCCCCCCCCCCCCGGGCAGATCTCAGGTCTGAGATATACTTCAGTCTGCCTACTGAGTCTCGCTGATGGCGTTTCAATAAACAGCGTTATTGGAAATGCACGTATGAAATCCAAAAGCTAAATCGAACATGTGAAGTTGGATGCAACGGATCCATCCGGAACTTTTTCCTCCCATCTGCTGGTTCCCTCATGCTGCATTTTTAGTGCTAAAGTTCTTCGGTTTCATGTGGTACACGTGGTTCAGCTTTTAAGGGATTCGCCTTTTTCTGGTGGGATCTTGGACGCCCCCTAAGGCTGCGGGGCAACCCCCACTCGGCCGGACTGGGCTCCTCGGGTCATACTAATCCTGGGAATGTGGCGGACAACACCCACGCTGTATGTGTACAGCCCAGGACAGCCCGAAAGAACAGACCAGCGAGGAGGACGTGGGAGGTCTGGAGCCCAACGGGTCACCGAATGGAGATTGTTCTGAGACCTGCAGGTTTCTGAGGTCAGTGTAAGCAGTTGAATGAAAGTCCTGTGTTTTTTCTTGATGGACTGGGTCAGCGCAAACCCAGCCTCTTCCCATTTGGATTTCTTTCACCCCGAGGACATTTTTCAGTATTTTTTTTTTTCCCTAGCTTCACTTCCTCTGCTGGTTTTATGCGATGCTGCTCATTTTTCCAAGGCGTGACAGATTGAGGAAGATAACGATTCGAGTGTATTGGCGCCTTAAGCCTCATTCCAGATCCAGAACTTCAGTAATCCCCCAATTACCAGACAATGACACTAATTAGAAATTCATAGAAACAAAAATCTGCTGTCATGGCCACCATTACCGAAACAGAAAGGCCAAATCCATCCATCTTCCAGTTTCATATCCACAGGGCCGCAGAGAGGAGGGTCTGGAGCCGGTCCCAGGCAACATAGGGAATGTGGCAAGGGAAAATTCCGGATGGATTGCCAGTCTCATCGCAGGGCACATGCAAATATGTTCATACACCCATTTTCACCCATTCACTTGTTTTTGGAAGAGGTATCAGGGAAGAAACCCACATATGAGAAACATGCATACACACACACACACAAACACACACAGGTTTGTAATTATATCTTTGTGGGGACTCTCCCTTCATTTCTATGGAGAAAACTCTAATCCCAACATGACGACCTTAACCCCTACACATTGCCGTCCCATGAGCTCTGTATGTATCACATGGAATTTCAGGCTCCTGGGATATGAGTCATGTAGGCTGAACCACTGGTTAGGGTGGGGGGGGGGGGGGGGAAA
>JAODJU010000046.1:12438886-12455072 GCA_026776725.1 Gnathonemus echidnorhynchus
ACAAAGTGCCTTAGCTTTCCACTTTTACGCTTTATTGATTTTAACATATGGATGTGTTCAGGTTAAGTCCCCTTCTGCAAGGTACATGCCTTACAATTGCGGAACAAACGGAGCAGCAGAATCATATTTTTGCAGCAATTAATTGAATCATTTGTAACTTCTGGGTGGCTCAGGGTGGGGGGAGGTGTTAGCGATGTCATCTCACATCTCTGGGGTTGGGAGGTTCAGATCCTGTCCCTGGTGTGTGTGTGGATTATGTTTATATTACATTGTGTGGACCAAATGTTCTCCACAATATAATAAAAACCTGTTATTTTGATGCTGTGGGGACCGTTTTTCAGGTCCCCACAAAGATCTGTGAATGTAATGAAAAAAATACCAATGCCAAGTCTCATACTTAGTTTGGTTACTTACGGTTGAGGTGTGGACTGGGTCGGGGTTAATGTCGTCATGTTGGGATTAGAGTTTTCCCCAGAAAAATGAATGTAGAGTCCCCACAAAGATATAATTTAAAACCTGTGTGTGTGTGTGTGCGTGTGTGTGTATGTGTGTGATTGAGCGTGCGCACTATTGAGTGAGAAGTGCAGTAGAACTGAATGTGGGGGAACCTGCCTTTGCTCAGTCGCTGTGTGCGTGTGACAGAGGTGCAGACATGCGACAGGGAAACACACAAACACGGTTATCATTACTACAGTTAAAAAAACAAAGCCTTACATCTGATTCACCAGTTGCACAGACCAAATGGAAAACTGCAGTATGGTTTTTTTTACCTACCGTTCCTCCACTGTAAGTTGTTTGCAGTCAAACCCAGTACATAGACGTAGTTAAAAATTGCAACATTGTACAGCATATTTGGTTATCTGTTGTCTTGTGTTTCTCATGTTGTCTTACGTCAACCAAAAGCCAATTTTAGTCTCAGACAAACACTATTCTGTTTCATTGTGTACAGGTACCTGCATATTTTGAAATGACAATGAAGTTTGACTTGAATTGACTAGCGGGTGTTTTGCAGGAACATTGCAGCATCGCCCAGGCCGGACCGTGACCGAGGCCAGGAAGTTGGCACAGGTGCAAAAGAAAACGAAACAGCTTTTGTTTGTTCACGGGGTGATGCACAGCAACCGTTGCCCACGGCAGCCATATTGTCTATAGAACTCGACACTGTGGCAACACCGGCCATAATGAGTGCCTAATTGGCGGGTGGGTGTAGGACTTGTTAACATGCAGGGGGGGACACTCGCCGTCTCCTCCCCACCACCGGCCTCCCGCCGTGGAGTCGTGGAGGGTCACGGGGTGCAGGAAGCGGAGTGTGTCTGCAGCTTAATTAAGCAGGAGAGTAAGAGAGAGCAGAGCAGGGTGGCCATGATGAGGTCAACACGCCCGACTAGGAGAAAAGGAGAAAGGAACAAAGTCGGGGAACGACGTGGAAAATCACTTACAAATTGGTTAATGACTTTTCATAAGGGCAAGGGCGAATCTTTTTATTTTTAAGGTGGGGGCATAAGAGGGGCCATACTTCATAATAATTAGCCAATGATATGTTTTGAATCGGTGATTAAGAGGGGAGGAGGCACTCGGAGAGCCAATCAGCTTTCAGGTGCAGCCAGTGGCCCTCTGGCCCCGCCCCTCTGTATGCCCTTACACAACGGGGGGGACACTAATTAAAAAGAAAATCTAGCATGTGTGTAGAAGTAGTGAAATACAATCTGATTACGTTTTTTTTTTTATTTTGCAGCTCTGTAGTGACCCCCGTACTCAAGTCATGTGACATGTAAATGGATGCCATGTCTGATGTTCAAACCAACGAAGTATATTTTCGGCCTAAATTGGTCCCATTGATCTTTGAACACGCTGTTGGTAAATTAAATCTAGAGTTTTGTGTGAAGGGGCTTGTAAGTAGGGGGTGTTGCAATGTGCTTCGTTAAATGTGCATTTCTTTTTCAGCTGCGTTGTTATGAAAATGCTAAACAAGACTAACATCTGCTTTCGCGAAAAAAAAAAAAGTAATTTATCACATAAGATATTATGTAGTTCTGAGTTGTTTACTCAGAGAAAGAGGGAAAAAAAAATGCAGATGCTGCCCCCCCCCCAGCTCAGGATTTTGAATGTGGGCTCCGTCTGCGACAGCATCGTCTCAGAAGCACATCAATGTGTGCTTGGTGGGGGCGGAGAAGGGGGGTACGTGCGAGCGTGTTTCTGTGGTCCTCCATCGTGGGCTCACAAATGCGGATAAACGTGCTTATTTTGTTTTTCCTTTTAGGAAGCATCAACGGCACAGCGGCTCTCATGTGTGTGTGTGGGGGGGGCGGGTGTGTCATGCAGAACTTGAAAGAAAGTATGGATTGCAGGCAAGGCAGTAATTATAAGGAAGGTCGGCCCAGTGCCACCCCGAGAACATTATGTTCACCGCAGCCTAGAGGGAAGTCCATTAAACTTTGGTCGTTGATGTGTCTGACATATCCTGGGTTGGCTGAAGATGTTATGGACACTTCTGCGAGCTGTGATTTAATGAAGAGTATTGTGCATTAAAAAATATTAAGGCCCTCTCGGGATGAAACCCAAATGTTACCCAAAAATATGGTTTTAAAAATGTATCTTCCTTCTGAGACTGGTGTTTCTCCACGACAGTGACTTACATCCATCTTCGATAATTGCTTAACGCAGTTGTGGTTGCAGGGTTGCAGAGCCAAACGCAGGAAGCATCTGATGTAAAAGGACAGACTCACACACTAAGGGCGATTTAGCATCACTCATTATCATTAGAAATGGAGGTCTTTGTGCTGCCGGAAACAGGGGTGATTCTAGGATTTCTTAAACTGAGGGGGCATTAGACGGGCAATAATTCATACATAGGGGCCAACCTCAGCATTAGCCAATGAAATGTTTTGAACCAGTGAGTGATAGGGGAGGAAGCCTATCAGCTTTTAGCTGGAGCCAGTGCCTCTGAAGCCCCGCCCCTATATACATCTCTGGTGATAGAGCACAAACACAAAGCTGGG
This sequence comes from Gnathonemus echidnorhynchus, assembly GCA_026776725.1. Classification (NCBI taxonomy): domain Eukaryota; kingdom Metazoa; phylum Chordata; class Actinopteri; order Osteoglossiformes; family Mormyridae; genus Gnathonemus; species Gnathonemus echidnorhynchus. The sequence continues at coordinate 12,441,886 of JAODJU010000046.1, forward strand.
ATTATGAATTAGAGCCCTCGAGCATGCAAGCGTGAGCCTGCATCTTTGCCCAATCACCCACCAAGCCGCCCTGACAGTAACTATGGGGTAGCAGACGTGTGACACAATGCCCGCTGTTCCAATAAGCATAATGCATAATGGATCTCAGTCCATTCACTTTCATAGGACAGTAATGACTGGGGACTGAGGGAAAGGGATTTTCAGATGCCTGTATGAGAGCAAAGAAGGCTTGGTCTCATCTATAACGCCTTTTATTCGCTGTGTATACTACTTTATGCAGTGAGGAATATGCATGCACTCTTCCTTTGTGCCTGCATGCTGCTATAGAGCATCCGCTTTGTCTCCCTCCAATCCTTTTCATTCATCTGCATTCTCTATATTCCTTCATGGCCCCCACCTTTTCAGTGTCGACCTGGCAATCACATCGCGTGCAACAGGCCATCAGAGCCTTAAAGCTTAAAATGTAGGCTGTGAAACGGCAAGTCACCTCGCGGGATCTGATTTGGCCTCTTTATCTCATCTACCGTGAGTGACATCGGGTGAGACGTCAGAGACATCTTCTGCAAAGACATTCTTGGGGGGGGGGGGTAAAGGAGGGGGCTTCGGAGAACGAGGCAGGTCGAGACCGAAATGGGTCGTGGCTGCCTTGACGGGAAATGCCTCTATCAGGGATCCATCACAGATTAATCACCCAGCTGGGGAACAGAGCAGACAGGCGAGCGAGAGGCAGCCAATCCACACTGGACCTGAATTATTTAAAAAGAGAAATATATGAGGAGAATTGGATCCCTGAACGGGGGTTACCCAAGGGTAAGGGGGTCCCAGAGAGCCAGGGACAGAATGGGAGTCTTAACACTGGCCATTTGTATTCCATTACATCTGGAACCTGTGGCAGAACCTGCGACAGATGGCGTGCGCTGCAAATACCGCCAGGCACATAGCACTGCGCGGCGGAACAACTGCAGGACAGAAGGCAGCCAACACAGGGCATATCTGCAAGTTGCTGGAAAAAAAAGATTTCCATTATCATGAGCCAAACTGCAGATTTTTTTTAAATAAAAAGGACATTATCTACAGTGTGGGAAATATTTATGCTAACTCTCTTTTATACTGCCAGAACATAAATCTTCCTGTATTTCATAAAATAAAAAACAAATTCAGCATTCCTTGAACTGGTATTACATTCACCTGTATTGTAAGTTTTTTATGTGAAAATAGTATTGTGATGAACTATTATCATTGTGATTTAGTTTTAGAAGGGGATATACTGAAATAATTTATTATTGTACATATTAGATATTATCTGAGAATTGTAATTAATAAAGGAATTACAGCTGAATAATTTAAGTAACAGGATTTTTTTAATGTCTTTATCAATCACAAACCCCTGGTGTTGTTCACACTCAAACTAATTTCCTGAAAGTGTTAATGCAGTGAAGGAGAAGGTGAGATTCTCTTAGAGCTCCTCAAAGACATTCCAGACATCACTCATCACATCAAAAGGGAGCTTGAGGAAACCCAATCCCCCTTCATCCTCCAGAACCAGCCACGCACTCATACAGACCCAGCCTCAGTCCAGAGGGAGAACGCAACACACTCAGAGATAAGGGGGGAATCAAACCCAACCCCTACCGGAAGGTGTAAAGCGGCTGCACTATTCCCTGCACCACCGCACCTAAAGCCATAAAGACATTTCCTACAAGATTACTGAAGATCTGGCTGCCATACTTCAAAAACTTCAAAAACCCTAAAGAAAAACCTGAGGTAACAGGTGATATGTGATCTGTTTTCCTCTATTTTGGAAGAAAATTGGCAACTTTTGCGCAACACTCCAAAAATCCAATAAAACACACACACACCAGCGCACAGGTTTGTAATTATATCTTTGTGGGGACTCTCCATTCATTTATATGGGGAAAACTCTAATGCCAACATGACGACCTTGACCCCAACCCAGCTCTAACCTTAACAGTAAGTGAGCAAACAAAATACGAGACTTTTGGTATTTTTACTTTTTTGATTGCATTCACAGATCTTTGTCGGGACCTGAAAAATGGTCCCCACAACATCAGGATAACAGGTTTTTTATTACATTGCGAGGAACATTTGGTCCCCACAATGTAATATAAACATAATCCATGCACACACACACACACACACACACACACAACATTAAAACGTTTAGCCAGCAAAGTCTGGGAAGCTGACCGCAGTACTTATGGAAACGTTTTGCTGTTGCCCAAAGATCCTCCATCATCACAGACAAGCCCACAGTTCAGGCAACACAGCAGAATCAGCCTGGTGATGCGGAAACATTCCGTCAGACCGTGGGCCCAATCCCGTGGACCGTCCTCCCCTCTTCATCTTCCTTTCGGCTGGAATTTGCTCAGCTGAGTGCGGCGCCGAGGTCGATGGACGACGGAAGGCGGCAGTGGAGGGGGCGGGGTAAACAGATAAGGACAGACAGGCCGCTGGCATCTCAATGACACCTTCCTGAGATGGGACACTCTGGATAAATGTCACTTCATTTCTCAGGGAGCACTGGCGCATGCTCCAGTATCAACCCGCCCTTCTACCTCCCCCCATGATCCCCACACCTCCCTAAATATTTATAACATTTACAGCACACTATCTGCTGCCATGGAGCAGGGCGGAAATCGGATGCTGATCTCTGCCTGCAGGAAACTCAACTTCCTTGGCGCTTGGGACTTCATCTTTATTCTGATCCCATTAAGAGCACACAGGGACCATGCGTGTGTGTGCATGCGTGTGTGTGCGTGGGTGCGAGGTGTCCCCCTGAGCACTGGTTTTGTTCCCTTCACAGCTAGTGACAGTTAGTCAGCGGCACGATCCGGCGTTCGCATCGCCGTGACTGCTGATGTGGCGACATGGGATTGGCCTTAAGAAGAAATTAATTAAGTGCTTCCTGTTTTGCAGTCGCGTCGCGCATGTGGGCCGCAGTCGTCCGCAGAGCAGTAAAACCTGCCGCTGTGACGGTAACTCAATACACGGCACCCGCAGAGTGACGGAACAAGACAGTATTCAGGGAGTCAGTAAGGTGCATTATTCATGAGTTTGTGTGTGTGTGTGTGTGTGTGTGTGTGTGTGTTTGAGGCATAAAAGAGAGTCTCTCCTACCTCTGTCACACACTCCCTGTCTCTTCCTCTGCCATCTAGGGCTTTCGCCAATCAACCAGGAAGAGTTAGCGCCCGTCCGCGGCTGGCATGGATCATGCATATTTATACGCTCATTACGGAGTCCGATTTATCTGTCGCCGGCAGGAGGGACTGATGAGCCGCGAGGGGTTCCGGGTACTGGGGACGAGTCCCGTGGTGGGAACCCCACCGGGGAATGACTGGAGAAGGGGCGGGATCAAAGGGAGCCGGAGATGGGATTCCCAAGAGGCGGCAGCGTGACAGTCTGTCGCTCCTAGGAGGTGCTGAGCTTAAGCCTATGACATCACGGCCCTGGGACTGAGTCGAGATCCTAAACCCATCTGACCCTAAACTCCCCACCTGCAGCCTCTGAGACTAAAGATCGACAGACTGATTTATTACACAAACTGGGCAGATAAAAAATAAAAGCTACAAACGTATCGTGGGATTCCCTGGTTTATTCTGGTGCTGATGTGGGATCCTGTCCGCTCATGTACCTACCATGAACAACTGGAGGACCATAATTAACAAAGATATGGTTGTTTCGATCTAGACCCTCTTTCACAGGTATATGGGCTATTACTTAAACTCAGTTTAATGAGATTCTGGCAGCACTGATATGAATCGGACTGAAACCCACATAAGTTCCCAAGACCTGTACATACCCTAGATTAGCATGCGGGCATGATTATAATAACGGATGTGGCCAATGTTCCTAGAGATGACCATCCACCACAAGAGCCCCATTTTTATAGGGAAGAATATGGTACAATTATCCTTTGTTTCTACTCTTCCCAGGATAAATACCAGCACAACAATGACGCCCATCCAGGTCGGCATGACTGGGAGCACAGATGTCTCGGTGAACTGGATAGGCGGCCATGAGGCGTTTGGACCTTGTGAGAAACCAGCAGCTCTGTTTCCGCATTATTCCTCATCCTACATTTTTACCCACAGCTGGGGGGGGCAAGGGGGGGCTCCCACGGAGACTCCCGGGGACTGGAGTGAATGGGCTGCTTGTGGCAGGAGCCGGCTGGAATGTGACTCGCTCGGGTAGATCCTCCGGGGCGATAGCAGAGCACCTATACGCTTGGAGAGCAGCTAGGCCTCCGGAATTCCGCTCGGGATTTCTGGGCTTCTGTTCCGTGCCGGGGATCCCTGTGGCTGCGGTCCTGCGGCCGAGTGAGGTCCCTCAGGCTGCCCGCTGGGAAGCTGTCACTGCCAGCACAGGAATTTCTCCCGGCGTGCAGTGTATACCTACTGCATGGTGCTTGTCGGGGGAAATGACATCACTGTCACGGAGCCTCGATCTTTCACACAGACGTGCCAGCTTTTTACAGGCTGCTGTTTAAGGATAAGCGGATGAAATGTGGGACAGAAAGACACTGCAGGATGCAAGGCAGCAGCATCTGTGTGGAGGAACCTTCAGTGGCTCGTCACTCTTGCACAGGCACCGGGATGCCAATGAGGTTTATATGTATGATAAAAATTAAATGAAACAAGGCTTTATGTGCCTTTGGATAAGTATGATGTAAATGGGATGCTTCTTCTCGCATATCCCATCATGCTTTGCTTTGAGACACGCATACATGCTGGTGAGGGTGAATCCGAGTGCATTTTGCATTTATCTGACAAACCTAGGAGCATTTGGGGGGGGGGGGGGGGGGGGTGGGGGGCGCGGGGGTTAGAGGCCTTGCTCAAAGGCCTAATGGCCATGTGACTATTCTGCTCAAATCGGCAACCTTCCGATCACTGGCGCAGAGGCCTGACCTAAACCCAGCAAGTCACTCCCCTGGGATCGATTAGGGGGGGGCGCACTTTCTGAGATATGTCATCCTCTGCCCCCTAGCCCCCGGTTTTGGAAGGGGTGCATCAGCTGAGGTGCCTGACCGTCTCGGGAATGCGGCTGAATTGAATGGCAGCTGTTCAGCGAGCCGTGCTGAGTCAGAGGGCGCTGGAGCAGGTGGCCGTCGGCTGGATGAGCAGAGATCGCTGTCAGGAGGGCTCCCTGTGCTGATGGACTCCCAAAAATGAGCCAAGCGTAATGAGATTTCAGAGAGGACAGTGGCAGGCCCTGCTGGGGGCCTGCTTCATCTTTAATTTAAAATAAACTTAGGGGCCGTGACTCTGGCGTTATCACAATTTTCGGGAAACTCGCAGAGACCATCCTCCTGCTTTTTCTTCTTCATCCATCGTCCCAGCAGGGAGGTGGTGACCAATACCACTGCGGCTCAGCGGGCACATAGGGAAACAACCACTCAGAATGCGGCACCCGGGAGAACAGCACCAAAACCCCCCCCCCCCCCAGCTGTCTGCTGACTCTCATTGCCTTTGACCTTCAACCTTTTTGGTTCTCATCTGGTCTCAGGGGAGTTTTTCATGATGACACCCCTAATACCAGGGTCCCCCCCCACGATTTAACAAGGTAGAACAGCAGCAAATGGACAGAGAAAGTGTGATTTTGTGCATTTAATATGAGAGCTTGGCATTCATGCAAAGTGTTTGGGGTGGGCGGGGGACTGTGGACAGAGGAAATGGACTCATTCTCCAAGACTGCTAGTCTCAATGGAAAGGACCTGCTGTTGTACCCTAGGGTTGACAAAAAGTCATTTTGGACAAATAATAATTAAAATTTTTGGGTCCCTGTGGGGAAATTGTCTTCACACCTCTCTAAACTTGCTCTTTTTGAAGAGTAAGCTGTCTGCAAAGCCACCTGTAGCAGCACCCAGGGAGCTGGGGGTTAAGGGCTTTGCTCAAGGACCCACAGACATGCTGAGGCTGGGTTTGAACTGGCAACCTTCTGATTACAGGCACACAGGCTCAGCCCACTGAGCCACACGCTGCCCCCAAACTCCTCAAACTAGCTGATGATAATAATAGTGTTACTAATAATAATAATGATGATGAGGAGAAGAAGAAGAAGAAGAAGAAGAAGAAGAAGAAGAAGAAGAAGAAAGAAGAAGAAGAAGAAAGAACACAAAAACTTGTTGGCTCCAGAATGTGGTTCCGATTCAGTTCTGGTTTGGCCAGAGTCTGCTGGCCCACACCGCAGAATTAAGCGCATCATTAGCAAGCAGCCACATGGTCTGGGCACGGACTGAGGCTGCTGTCGGGACTCATGTAAGGAAGCTGATTCACTGAGCGCACCGGCAAGCGGCCTACAAAGGATCGCCTTGACAGCCCCCCCGGCCCCCGCCGGGCCTCAGCCAGACCCGCAGCTTGTATCGCGGCATTATGAATTGGTTTAGAGGTGCAGAGGATCCGAAGCCCCAAGATGGGAACTGAACATAAAACTCTAAGGAAAAAAAACAGGATGCTATTACAAAGAATAATTCCTAGATGCCCCCCCCAGTCCTAACCTTACCATCTACTATCACAGTAAACTTGGACTCGCTCTCTCAGGCAGCACACAGCAAAAGGCAGGGGGACTTGAACCCACAGCCCTGATGTTGTGAGGCCGAGCTGATCTTCTTATCTACACGTTCTTATACATAAACATAAATCCACATCTATACAGAAATAGGCACCTTCCTGTATAACAAGCTACAACATGGTTATTTATATGTGACTTTTATCTTTTATAATCCAAAATTCGCCACGAAAGGCGTGAGGCCACAGACATTCAAATGCACAAAAAGCAGGAAAAAAACGACGGCTTCTGACACCCCCTCTTTCTGTGGCATATATTACACAGACTTTGACCTGAATCAGATACGGTGTGTCCCCCCCCCCTTAGCTGAGATCCAGCCGTCGTGCAGAAGCTCACCACGACCTCCTCGTCCTTGATTACCCATCTCAGCCCGCTGGTATCCTCAGCAAATAGACGTGCGCTTTCCCAGCACGGCCGATTCCTCCCATTTCACTGATTGCACCCCAATTACCTCTGTCTAATTAGCTATCCTCGACTGATTTTTTTTTTCTTCTTTGGTTTTGTTTCAGCACATCCAGGTTTTTCTAGTGCTGCTGGCCAGCACCACACTAAGGGTGGAGAGAGTTCATGGGCAGAGGCCGCAGGGTGTCTGGTGACCTCCATTGGAAGGACATCCACCAAATTGGGGAAGAACATCAATTATCGGAAGCCTGGTGCGTGTTCCAGAAGCTTCTCACCTTGCTGCCTCCCTCTTTTTGTCCCGATCCGGTGTTTATACCTTGCTGTTCCATTGATTTTTTTCTCCTATTTTAAGTCCTATTGAAGAAAAAAGGTGTTTTGTTTTATATGAATGTTTTATATTTCACAGGGAACAAACCAGTATTAATTCACTTTGTTTCCTTGGTTTCCGAAACAGACCATAAAAACCACAAGGATACCAGTCTCCCTCACACCCTGTTTCCTCATAGGATTCAGTGTTTTTTTAAAAGTTGAGAACCTTTAGTATGGGACAGATTTTCTTTTCCTACAGGAATTGCCTCTGTAGTTTCCATGCCCCTCATGTTCATCTGGACCTCTGTTTAGAGAGAATTTCCAGATTTTTCCATAAAATAGGTTCTTTTCTGATCTAAAATAGAGGGTGTTTTTTGCAAGAGGCATCACGGTACTGGACACAAAATCTGCACCTCAAAGCATCAGAGTCCGTGACCAGAATCTGCTGCCTTAGTGATGAGTATGAATTCTTGCCCCCCCCTCCATTGCCAGGGAGTTGATCTTTGGGGGGGGTGTGGTACGTCCACCACCTGCTCTCCCACCTTCCTGTATAAATACTATAGTGCAGCAAACAGGATGTGATATTCGATTTCAACATGTTGCATATTTGGGAATTCACTTTATATATGTCCGGGGGGAGGGGGGGTGGAGCCTATATAGGCACAAGGTGGGGCACCAACCTATCACCGGGTACAGTCACACAGGCTCACCTATAGACAATTCGGTAACTCTAATCAACCTTAGCATGTTTTCAGACTGTAGGGGGAAACCAGAGTACAGGAAGCCCCATGATGACGCAGGGAAGCAAGATCCACACACAGGGAGCCATGGAGGAGACGCAAACCCAGCTCCCAGAGGTGTTAAGCAACAGTACTAACCTCTGTACCACCATGCCACCCCACATACTGGATTTATACTCAGTGGCCACTTTATTGGGTACACCTAGCTGCTACCCTGTAGGACCCGCATTTCCTCCAGAACCTGCAGAGCTGTGCATCCAGCCTTTCTGTACACTGCTGTTGCTCTGAGCTGTTATTTTTATGCATCCTGTGACCTCCTTGTTAGCTTTAACAAGACTGGCCAATTTTCCCTGACCTCCCTCATTAACAAGGTGTTTTCAGCCACAGAACTGCTGCTGTCTGGATGCTTTTTGTTCAATGTGCCATATATCTGAAACTTTACACATTGTAGTGCATGGAAATCACAGGAGGGAGGCTGTTTCTGAGATGTCTGGTGCCAACAGGCACAACGTGTCCAAAAGGTGCTTTAGGCATTACAATGTGTAGCTGAAAAGAAAATGAAAAACCTCTCGACCTCCCCATCTGCATTCTGTATATTTTCATTTGCAGCCATTTCATTGGCTGTTTGCAGGAGCAGGCCATACAGTGCTTCATATGCATGATGCGTGGTTTGAGCTTTCTTCAAGTTTTAATAAAGAAAAGCTCATGGGACTTTTTCTTACACAAAAACATTGTGACGGCAGAAGGAAAAATGATTGGTTCAGAGAGATAACTAATCAGACTGTAGAGGAGCTGGGTCCAAGCAACTTCAGGAGACATCTGATTGGTCTCCTCTAGTGGCTTGGGCTCACCATCTCTACAATCTGATTGGTTATCTCTCTGAACCAAAAATGTTGCCTGCTGCCCTCAGAACAGTAAAGTAAAACTCCCACCAGCTCAAGAAAATCTGTAATTCTGTAGGAATATGAATGTAGACCTGCACCAACGTTATTCTAGCTATTGGTTTTCTGTACTTTAATTTCTTAAATTCATCCTTCATCCATACATCCTTCTACGCAACCATCCAGAACTGGTTTTCCATTGCAGTGTCTCAGTTGAAGTGTAATCCTTTTTAATAAAAGGATGGATAATAATGTAGAAGGCAGCACCTTAGACATGAATTCCGATGAAGCCATTGCTGGAGAGATGTTGTTCATGGCAGTAAATGTAACTGCCACAGATGTAACTTGCAAGGTGCTTACTCAGAGGAGACAGACCTTTTTTGGCCAATTTCTGCATCTCAGGAAAAACACCTTTCCACTGACGGGACCTGAACTTATATACTTCCTGATGCCACAATTTTTCCATCTGAATTTATTTTATATATTTTTTTACTAATTCTGTTATAGGCAGAGCCGCATATTTACCAAAGATATCAAGTCTGGCAACATCAAATATCACGATGGCTCTGGGAGCATGAACCCCAAACCTTCTGGTGATGGGGCATGATGCACATCCTTCCTCAGTTCACAGGAAACATGAACCCCAAACCTTCTGGTGATGGGACGTGATGCAAATCTTTCCTCAGTTCACAAGAAACATGAACCCCAAACCTTCTGGTAATGGGACATGATGCACATCCTTCCTCAGTTCACAGGAAACATGAACCCCAAACCTTCTGGTGATGGGACGTGATGCAAATCCTTCCTCAGTTCACAAGAAACATGAACCCCAAACCTTCTGGTAATGGGACATAATGCACATCCTACCTCAGTTCACAGGAAACAGTTCTGTGTCCTTTGTTTTTCATTCTGCCTCCTCAGGGCTTTAAAAATTCTGTTATGCAAATATAATTTTTCTCTCTGATTGGCAGATTCTGTCCTCTGCCTGGGAGGGCTGATATTCCCACCACAGGAGTTACAGAGCTCCATACTCCAAGAAGAAGTTCTCAGAAGTGAAATATTAAAGAAAGATAACAAAACATTTACGTGAGTTTAACATTTAATAACTTTGGACATTATGTCCCAGGTGGTTCTTTCTTGTTAAAATACAGAAACATGCAGAAATTATTAAATGTCAGCCTCTGGTAAACTCTCTCTAATATGGCGGTCACACACACACACACACACACTCTCCCTTCATTTCTATGGGGAAAACTCTAATCCCAGCATGACGACCTTAACTCCTACCCAGCCCTAACCTTCACCATAAGTAACCAAACGAAATACAAGACTTTTGGCATTTTTAGTTTTTTGATTGCAGACACTGATTTTTATAAAAATGAGTTTCCTCTTGTGGGGACTGAAAAAAATGTACAAAAAATTACAAAATAACAGGTTTTGTTATGTTGTGGGAACATTTGCTCTGGTTTCCTCCTGCGATCCAAAGATTTTCCATTAGGTGGATTGAAATGTCTCACTTGGCCATAGTGTGTGATTGTGTGCCCATATAAAAGTGTGTGTCATTGCTAAGAAACTGAAAAATAACAAATAATATCCAGTGACATCGTGTCACTGTTACATGTACAGTGGACCCAGATTGAGGGTGATACACATCACAGACGCTCGGGGCATGGCCTAGGAGGGACCTGATCTTCTGACTCTGAGAGCCACTAAACACAGATGGATACAATTACGACTGTCTTCAAATATGAGTATCAGCTAAAAAGTAACAACAATGGTAACATAGAGGGCCGATTACCACAGCAGCCAGTGCTGAAAATCCTGAATGAAGAATTTCCCAGTGCATTCCTATGTTTAGTCTATTTCCGGTGTCTTTTTCTGTTCCCTTACATCCTCTCAAAATACACTTACGGATTTGATTGATGCTTTTAGCCTGGAAAAAATGGTACAAGAATAAAACTGGAGGCTAGGGATAGCGCTGACCTTATTTACAAATAACAAAGCCATTCTCCATGTTTAATTACTGCTGCAGATGCGGTTTAACGGAAATCAATGCCCTGTGGGAGATGTCAGCCAGAATCGGGACCGGAGTGAGAATCCGCAGTGGGGTTGCCATCCATCCACGGCGACCCCCACCCCCCCCCCAGTCAGCCAGTTGTGGTGCGTAGAGATAATGGCAGGACGGGGGGAGTTAGAAATCGACTTAGTGGCAGGAAAACTGCAACCTGAAAAGGAAAACACAAGAATCGAGGCCGTTTACAAAACCGACATTATGATCCTGCTGAACACAATAACAAACTGCATTGAATGGATATATGAAAATGGTACCAGGCAACAGAAGTGCTTATTTTCTATTGTAAAAAAGTTAAATTGCAGCCCTGAACTCATTTATTGTTCTTGCAAAGTATTTGAGGACACATAAGGCACATCCCATAATTTTCTTATCAACATTTTGTCCAGCTGATAAACCGAGAAAATATGTCCATATAAGGCGGTCATTTCCCACCCAGTGCCGCATCAATCTCTGCCATTCAGCTGCTAGTTTTACAGCAAACGTCACATCAGCGAGTCTCCAGCGTGCGCTGACACATGGACTGAAATGCACGACTTTCCAGTCAGACATGATTGCGATGACCGCGTATCGGATTTTCTCGGGAGAAATTTTTTGCAATGAATTAACGTTCGCTACACTGTTGGGAAGACGCAAAGTATTGTGGGAGGCTCTCTGTGGAACACGAAGCTGTAGGGAGAGTGTGGAAAATAACAGATAAGTAAACGGGACAAAGGGTAGGAGGGCGGGGCTCCAGGAAGTAGCCATACATATTACATTTCTTGTGTCAGAAGAGAGAATGTCACCTTCAATCGATCAATCTATCTATCTATCTATCAATCAATCAATCCATCAATTAATCTGTTCATTTATATAGCACATTTCAAACACGTTCACAGACCAAAGTGCTGCACAATGAAGGATAGCCCAAAGGTATAGAAAAATAAAACGATAAAAACAAATGCAAACAAATACAATTAAAAAGCAAAACTCAATATTAAATGAACAAAAAAGACAGTTGGATATTCAGTATTAAGTGGTCAAACAAACAGACAATGTTTTAAGGATAAAGGATTCAAAGAATACAATCTAACAGTGCCTCAAAAAAGGCAAAACAAATCAAATAAAAAGAACAATAGAAATGTGAAAGGAATGAAAACCAGGATTAATCAACATTAAAGGTTAATGAAAAGAGATAATTATTAAATTTAGACTTAAAAACAGGGACCGAGGGGGCAGCTTGGGTCCATCCTCTCCATGATCTGCAGATTTCCTCCCACTGTTCAAAAACATACAATAAGTGGACCGGCATCTCTGACCTGTACACAGCGCGGGTGTCTTCCTTGTAGTGAACTGCCCCCCAGGTCAGGCTGCCCCCCCCCAGCTGTGATTCTGTTCACTACTAGTTGCTGGAAAATGGATGGATGTTAACTAAATGAAGGAACCCATGAATGTCCAGTAACCATCTATTAATTTTATCTGTATCTAGAAATTCTGGGCCCCCTGGTATATTTTGCTGAGTGGGGGTGGGGAGGGGGTTTCCCCGATAGATTTTTGCCTATAACTGCCCGCGTCTCCATGCCCCTTCAATGCCCCAGGTTAGGACACTGTGTCTATGGAGGAAAAGTCGCTGGTTGCAGTACCGCGGCCGGCACAGCGATGTCACCATTGGTCCCTGAGTGAGGCCCTTGTCCCCAGATCACTCTGTCACCATTGACCCCTGAGTGAGGCCCTTGTCCCCAGATCACTCTGTCACCATTGGTCCCTGAGCGAGGCCCTTGTCCCCAGATCACTCTGTCACCATTGGTCCCTGAGCGAGGCCCTTGTCCCCAGATCACTCTGTCACCATTGGTCCCTGAGCGAGGCCCTAGTCCCCAGATCACTCTGTCACCATTGGCCCCTGAGTGAGGCCCTTGTCCCCCGATTGCTCCAGGCACTGGCTGACTTTGCTTTCTCAAACGTACGTCACTTTGGTTAAAAGCATCTGCTAAATAAATGAACGCGAGCGGTAGAGTGCGTGCAGTGTTTAAGCATATGGGCATGACTCAGGCTGTTTGGACGGTGGATTAAGAAACTGGCTGTGATCCAGAGAGCCTCCCGTCTATCAGGCCACCCTCTTCCCGCTCATGCCCCTGCAGACCATCTCCCCCTGCATGACGCATTTAGGGGCCAATAGTGTCATTACATTCAGCATATCGATGCCCCTCCCACCCAACCCAG
>JAODJU010000046.1:12469653-12479853 GCA_026776725.1 Gnathonemus echidnorhynchus
ATTTTCCCAACGGCAGAAACCCCCCCCCCCCCCCACTCCGGCCTTGACATCCCCTCAGAAGTACTATTCAATTTGTTGTTATACAATGCCAAAGCAAGTGGCCAATGAAATGTACATTTTTTTGAACACAAAAGCCAGTGCATAAAAAGCTCACGAAGTGATAGAGTTTCACGTAGAGGAGGACCGAGCAGTTCCCATGTTTAAAATGTCTGACTTGGATTTACAATGGGACTACCTTAAAGCCAATTATATAAAAATTAGAGTTAAATACAGTGGCTCGTATTAATGTGCATACTATTTTGTAATGCTCATGAAAACATTGCGCGGCTTCAGCAGTTCGTCAGCTCAAGGTACAGAACAGTACCATATGTAGTTACTTTTATTATTACTGTATAATTACTATTGTTATTATGTACTGTACTATTATTTTTCCGGCATACAAATTCGACTTAAAGACAGACTTGGAGAACGGATCTTGTTTGTAACCTGGGGACTACCTGTACTCATAAAATAGGGAAGTATGCAAATCAAGTAGACAAGACTGTGCAATATGGCAACACTAGGAAACCTAATCCAAGCTCTAAACCTCAAACCTAAAGATATATCTAACCCTAATAGCAACCCTAATCCTAGCTCTAACTGTAATAACAACCCTAAGCCAAGCTCTAACTGTAATAAAAACTCCTAATCCTAGATCAAACTGTAATAAAAACCCTAATCCTGGCTCTAACTGTAATAAACCCCCTAATCCTAGCTCTAACTGTAATAACAACCCCTAATTCTAGTTCTAACTGTAATAACAACCCTAATTCTAACTCTAACTGTAATAAAACCCCTAATCCTAGCTGTAACTGTAATAAACCTCCTAATCCTAGCTCTAACTGTAATAAACCCCCTAATCCTAGCTCTAACTGTAATAACAACCCTAAGTCTAGCTCTAACTGTAATAACAACCCTAATTCTAACTCTAACTGTAATAAACCCCCTAATCCTAGCTCTAACTGTAATAACAACCCTAATTCTAACTCTAACTGTAATAAACCCCCTAATCCTAGCTCTAACTGTAATAACAACCCTAATCCTAGCTCTAACTGTAATAAACCCCCTAATCCTAGCTCTAACTGTAATAACAACCCTAATCCTAGCTCTAACTGTAATAAACCCCCTAATCCTAGCTCTAACTGTAATAACAACCCTAATCCTAGCTCTAACTGTAATAAAACCCCTAATCCTAGCTCTTACTGTATTAACAACCCTAATCCTAGCTGTAGGGTGACTATTAGGATTAGAGCTAGGGTTAGGCTTAGTGTTAGAGTCGTCTTAACCCTTAGCTCCAACAATAATAGCAGGCTGAAACCTACACACTTTGCCTCGTTGAATGCCAGCCTGTGTTCATGCACTGCTGACGCACTCATTCGTGCACTGTCCTTCTCTCAGGTGTCCCTGGTTCCCCTTGAGGAATGAGAGCTCACCTTGATTACTGTCAAAGAATTCCGCCCTGGGACTTGTCATCCAGAGCGGTCCCGGAGTCTGTCAGCAAGCCAGCCTGCACTCCGATATGTTTATGCACCTGTGAACATTGTACATGGAGACAATGTGTTTTATATAAGTTGTGCTGTCATAAGATGACGTGTAATACTCTGAAGCTACCAGTCAGGGAGTAAAACTCAGTGAACTATTACAACAAAGGAAAACAAAGCTGTGTGCTTTACTCTGTGAAACGCACTATACAATTTTATAAATTCACTTCATAATGAAGAGTAATTTTAAGTGTGCAGAAATTAGGTGTTTATGCGTCAGGCTGGTGAATAATGAAATCATTCAGAGCTGCAGGTAGTCTAATAGTCTTGTAACCTTCAAATCTCAAGAGGGGCTCTATTATTGTACCCTTGAGAAACCTGCAGGTGCAGTTGCAGGAATCCCTATGTAAAAATACTCATCTGAACGAACAGTTGATGTATTAAACTGTTAGCTAGGTCTGTTGGCTTCGTTTTGGAATGTGGACACCATGCACTGACGTGTGATGTGGTGTCACTGCTAATGAGTGTTAAAATAAGCTTGGCACGTGTTCTGCTGGATTTTTTTTGTGTTCCACCGCTGCCCAGTGGGACCTCAGCAGTGAGCCTTAGTGAGGTCCAGAGGTCTCCAGGGAGCTATCCCTTTCACTCAAAGCAGAACCAATGTCTTGGTGGTTGCCCAGAAACCTTTGAGCCTCTGCTCCTGATTCAAGCCTCAATTCCTCACAGCCAAATGGAAAGAACTGACGATTTTTTTTTTTTTTTTTAGACTCACTGCAAAAACCAATAGAATTACTCCTGGTGTGTGGCATGGTGGCGCAGGGAGTGGAAACTACAGTTTTCCTTCCCATTATTAGCTTAGTGCTTGTTTTGTTGAGGGGGTGAGTTGTGCTCAGGAAATGCTGTTAATGTGCTGCCAGAGGAGTTCGCTTGTTTCCTCTGGGTCACAAAAAAACGCCAAGAAAGGAAACAAGCATTGTGTTCTGATGTAATAAAAATTTGATCACCATTATTTGCCTTGTAATGTGTTGAAAATAGCTGCAACAAGGACTTGATATGAAGTCTTGATATAGGTGATTTTTCAGTCATAAAACGACTTGGGTTTGATTGATTTAGCAGTTTACGTGATATTCTCACTCTGATAGGAGTATCTGCCCTTAATTCCATTACCCACTGAACCTCACGGTTTTAATTGCTTCAGGGTCTCTCCTGCGAAACGGCATGATGGGGACCTCGCTTCGCTCAAGGTGCCTTCGATTAAAAAAAGGACCATATGATCTCCATTCTGTTGCTAAGACACAGGAGGGTGTGGGTGGGGCCGTAGAGAGATAAGCATCCCCGCACATGCAACAGAAGCGTGATCACATCCTGCATAGAAAATCAGAATCTTGGCAAAATGAAAAGGGGGGCCAATAAGATGAGAAAGAGGCCCCGCCCATCCGCATAATTAGGTCGCCCTAAGCCAATCCGACAAGAGCCTGCCACCCAGAGGATGGCTCGGGTAATGCTAATGTCCTTCTGCTTCTCCTCCCAGCCTTGTTATTAGGCAGCTTACAGCTCCGTCACCCTTCACGGCTGGATTTGTGACGCATGGCTGCTTTCCCTGCCTCCTTTAATTGAATACTACCCTCTCATTTCCTTCCATTTTAGTCGTATTTAAGTGGTTTTTTAAAAAAAATTCCTGACTCCTGCATAATAGCTCCGGTTGCTGCAGCCAATGGAGATGTCGCTAACCGCGAAGATAAATATTTATCTCTGAAAGGTGATTAATTGTTTTCAGAGCTTGGTGCCGCGCAGCCTGAAACCACGACTGTATTTAATCGGGATAACAGTTGCAGCTAAGTGGATGAAATGTAAATGTGATTGTAGGAGAAACCATATATCCATCGAATGATATAAACACATTTTTCACTCCGTGCTCTGTAAGCAGAAGTGGCGTAGTATTTCATCCCGGGTCGACACCTGAAATGGATGAGTCCAGATGCTACAGGGACAATGCGTGCCACTGGGTAGCTAGGCAGCGATTGAGCTAAATGGACCGTATGGTTGAAGTTTGCTGAAGACCCTGGCTTTCCTGGGACATGCAGATTAGCTGAATCAGCAGTGCCCAGTTGATGGGTTAAAATCACCTTACGTTTGTCCAGCACTGATCTTCGGTCACCCGGTTCTTGGGGGGGGTCGATATCCCACCTCCTCCGAAAGTTCTAGGACTCTCCCCCAAACTAACACAAGTTCCCTGACACCCGCAAACGATTCACAATGTCCAAGAAATCTATTGTTCAGTCGTTTTAATGCTGTCACACTCTCCAGACATTATATGGCGGTAAATGGCATTTTGGCGGTATTTTAAAAAGTGACGCTATTTCAGTATTAACGTGATAAAATTTGCTGAGTGGGGACTGTCTCTGAAATCAACATGCCAAGGGTAAGATGTCTGTGTTGGGAGGTAAATCCGAAGCAGGCCTGCTAGCTAGCCTACCAAAACATCCCTTTCGGTAGATTTGTATCAGAGTGGGACCCCCTTTGTAGATTTTGCAGATCAGGGGGCTGAACCAAATTTCCAGTGAGGTTCAGCTATTTATCTGCATGCCTGATCAGTGGCAAAAACATTTCGGGGTAGGATGGGTCAAACCGGTTATTTTAATACGTGGCTACGTGCCTGATCTGAACGATGGGGAACATCAGCAAACCCAAACCCCCATGAAGAGCCCAGGATACGTGGGCGATGCTGTCGAGGACTCTGCAGGCTCTCCTCTGTGATGCTTTCTGAGTCCAGAGGGGCTGTCGTCTCGCCTTGTATATACATTCCCATGCAGTCCCAAAGCTCATCGGCCAACCCGGGAAGCGCATTCTGTGCAATTTCGAGCACATTTCAGACGGAAAACGGGGCCACTTTTTGTTTGAAGTATTTAAAAATTCTTGTCGGTCATGAATTATTTATGATTCATTGAATCGCTGTTTGCTTTCAAACACCAGTGGCATTTTCGTGACATTTTCCTTTACAGTAGGGTTGCATGATAATATGGTTTATATTAATGATTATGCCTGTCAATAGCATCTTTAATGAATAACTCTTTGGCATGAATTATTTAATATTGCAGATAAATCACTTGCCTATTTTTAATTACATTGGGTGGCCAGTTTATTAGGTACACCTGCTTGCTAATGCAAACAGCCTGTTCCTCTGAACGTTGAATTATGTGGCTGTAAGCGAAAACAGGCAGCATGCAGACAGGGTCTAGAGGTGCAGTGACTGTTTGGCTAAGCATGTGAATGGCTAATGTGTATTATCTAAGTGCTTTTGAATGTGGTGTGACTGGAGGTGCCAGACGTGATGATTCCAGCATCTCTGAAACAGCCAAGGATTTTCACACACTACAGTTTACTGGGAATGGTGTAATGAACAAGAAAATATTCAGTCAATGGCATGTTTGTGGCTGAAAAAAACCTTGTTAATGACAGAAGTCAAAGGAGAATGGCCAGACTCATTAAAAGTCTGAAGGGCTCAGAACAACAAAGAGCACAAACAGGCATCTTTGAACATACTTTGAACTCATGTACCATTTTAGGGGTTCTGGAAACAAAATGCTCAAGGGAGTTTTACTTATACAAAAATGTTGGAGGGCAGGAGGACAAATGATTGGTTCAGAGAGGCGACCAAGACATTTGATTGGTTGGCCCCACCTCCTCTACAATCGGATTGGTTATCGCTCTGAACCAATCAATTTTCCTTCTGCCCTCAGAAGATTTTTGTGTAAGTAAAACACCCATGAGCAGACAAAATCGTGTTCTAGCTGGTAGTCGGTGTACTTTATAATGCAACATTAGTGATTCTAAAAAACAGGTATGTTCTGCATAATTTCTAGCAACAATAAGAGTAATCTAGTTTTCCATTACACATTAAGTCATTAAGCCTCTTATTCTAATTTTAGGATTATACTGCATATTAATGGTACAACAGTCTTACTAATAAGTGATTCTATTCTGATATGAAATTCCATTTCAAGTTCTTTATAAATAAAATAATGTATGTTTCATGAAAAAATAATGAGGAAAATCTGCCTAAATCTTAACTTGATTAAGGCACCAAATTAACTCAATTACTGCAATAACAATGCCGCTGTGAATATTACTTCCTAATATCCTAAAATGTTAATTCTGAAAATGTGCAGCCTTCAGATTCATCCCTGAAACAGGCTATATTTTTCCATCTTTTTCCTCACGTGACAGCTATGGGTACGTTCAGCAACTCCATTTCCCAGCAATACACCGGACAGAGTCTTTCTGCACCTCCATCAATGGCTACTTTAACAAGTCAAATTTGTCAAAGTGCCAAAATTAGTGTTTGTGCCGTCGTACTAAAAAATCAGGCTGAAAACTGTACTTAGCTAGATAACTTGTACTTTAAAGATCTGGATATAAGTTGAGATAAACCATGTAAGATCTGGTAACCACATCTTAAGAAAGCTGACTCTGGCAATTCCATTGTATTTATTAAAATGATAACTCAAATCTTAAACCTGTCCAAAGATAGAATATAAGGGAAACATCTAAAAAATAATTTAAATAACCTAATAAAGGGTACAGCTATCCTTTTAGCTCATGGGAGTTTTACTTACCTAAAAATGTTCTGAGGGCAGAAGGAAAATAGAGAGATAACCAATCAGACTTGAGGAGGTGGAACCAAGACATCTGATTGGTTGGTCCCGCATCCTCTAGTTGCATTGAACTAATCATTTTTCCTTGTGCCCTCAGAACATTTTTGTGTAAGTAAAACTCCCACAAGCAGGCTTTTAGGCTACATTGTTTCTTGGAATGGTGTCATACAAGTTCCAAACTATACGTAGTGGGATATTGGTAACTCTTCAAGAAGAAAAGCCCCGAGGTCTTTGAGAATTGAAGAAGGTGGAAATCTACTTCACCCTTCCATAAAAAGTTCAATGATGTTTTGAACTGAGGATCGGGGAGCCCATCGAAGGTGCTTGGGTTCATTGTCGTGTTCACAAAATCACTCTCGAATTTTCTTAGCAGTTTGTATTGGGGCGTTATCATCTTGGAATACCTTCGGACATCATATGGAACGGTGTTTGCACCTTAGGGTGCACCTGGTCCTACAAAAAGCACTCCGATTCCTTGACTGCATGACCATGCAGAGTGGTCGTTGGAGCTAATGACTCGCACAAGATGGCTACCATTAGATTTCATTACAGATCCCCCAAATATTTAAGAGTTTTCAAGAGACGTCACGGGCTGAAGGCATCCTCTGGTTTTCACTAAACAAAAACCTGTCCGGATGTAGGAAAAAGGTTGAAAGATGAGTCATCGGGCCATGTCACGTTTCCCCTCCTCAGTGATGCAGGTTTATAGCTCCTTACACTCAGTACTGTGTCTCTGGGCATCGGCCTTGAATACAGCAGCCCTGCTGTAAATCCCTGCTTTGTGAAGCTCATGACACACAGATTTGTTAAGTCTGGCTCACAGCGCTGCTGATTCAGCGCTATGGTCATTTCTGGGGCCATAGTAATGTGGCGTTTATCAACTATCCTGAAAGTGTCCATCTGTCTCTCTCAGTAAGATTTGACTTGCGACCGCTGATGAAGCAGTTTGTCCACATTTTGGCATGTGCAGTTGTGGTTTTGAGATGGTTCCCTTTGACAACTTAAATCGTGTTTGTGACTGATGCACCTGCAGTTTGAGCAGCAACTATTTGACCTCATGGAACTCCGGTAGCTTCCGGATGTTGCCGTGACAACATGTATATCAAAGTGTTGATTGGATAACTAATTTCCCAGCTTACTCACACTGCTAATTGGCATTCAGACTAATATGACTCACTTTTGTAGCTGCGTGTGTAATTGTGATGCAGTAAATTCAAATTAAAAATCCTTCGATTCCATTATATTTTGTACATCTCACCCTTCTGTATATATTTTTTTGGTCTTAGGATGATCTTTGCCTGCTTGTGGCCCATGCATGAACTACAACCCAAGCAGTCAAAGTGGTGTATTTTCCCGAAGCCTGGTAGCTTTTGGTGCCAGTTTTGAGGTCATGCGTAACAAACTGCTTCTAATTTCTCTAATAAACCATGAAAGTTGAAGGAATAAAATCTCTTTTCATTAACTGGACCTTCTCTTGTTTTGTTAGACAAGATAAAATTACAGTTTTTGAATGATGGGTGAAAAAATCATGAATTTTCAGTTTTACCGTGCTTTTCCAATGATAAAAGGCAACCTGGAGCTGATTGCATGATTTATGTTCTCATACTAAATGTGGTTCAGTTGTTAGAAAGTGGAGTCTTAAAAAATGGCTGTAAAGATGCAACTAGAGACAGAGGGTGACTTTGATGAGGTAGGGTTTTGGTAGCTCTTCTAATACCTCAATAGTGGTAGCTGATTTCCTAAAAAGTCCTCAGGAAATTTGACTATGTACCATAGAACAACAATTTTAATGAGATATCGAGGTTGAAAGACTACATTTCATGCAAATATGCTTTGCAGTTCTCCCTGGCCAGCTGTTTATGCAGCCAAGTTCATTCATACCTTTTTATGTTGTCCATGGAACATGAAGTGCCAGAGTCCAATTTTTTGGATTTCAATGGAGAAAGTAATAAACATTCTCTATCGGTACAGAGAGCTGTTAATGGGGGAAACAGGATAAGGGGCCAACTTGCTCCAATAAGCCTGACGCAATATAGTCTGTTTACCCAATTTTTTCATGGTTCATTAGCAGATCAGGCCACAAATGAAACGACAACCTTTGACTGCCTTGAGTGATGCCGTGGAACTGAAAACAACAGATTTCCATCCCCGTGGCAGCGGTCCTAGGGAGACTGGTTTGTGGGATACGGCCTGACGTCCTTCTCCGGAAGTTTCCGATTTCAGAGCGATGAGGGGGAGGGGACTGGCCTAGCGGCTCGGTGTCATGTTTAGCTTCAAGGCGGCAGTGAGCGAGCGTGGGGAGAGGGACTCTTTGGGTTACCGCTAGCCCAGAGCCTCAGAGGTATGTCAAGGATCTCGTCTAATATCTCCAGCTGTTTCAGGCAAAGAGTCTTTAAAATGGGCTCCGCTGGGGGCTGGTAGGTACGGTTCTCTAAAGGCTTTCAGGAGGAAGCAGGAGTAATTAGTGATCCTGATTGTAGGTAAAGAACATAAGTAAAAAAAATAAAAACAGCTGCAGTGTTTTGTTTATCGATGACGATAAAGGCGTGTGTATAAGCAAAAAAAATGAAATGGAGGATTCGCAATGTGTAACCAAACAACAACAGTGAGACGTTGATACAGGGGGGTGGGGGGTGGGACTAGAGACAGAATTTGCATCCAAAATCCTGGCAACAGTGCCGACTGCAAGGAACACAATGGAGTTGTGGAGGAAATGTGTGACATTACACTCTCAAGCAGAGATTTCAATGCAGTGGCTCCGATGCCCTGCCAGATCTATTCATCACCGCTCTGCGATATACTGACATCCACATCCAAGCCACATCCTCCTTTGCAAATAAAAAGTGCACCATTCCACTACTGAATCTCTTCCACTAAATCCTGTTATTAACTCAGACTACGCTAAAGTACGCTTCCCCCCCCCTGCTAAGCACTTGACCCCCAGCTGCTGTGGGCCTGCCTTCATCTGCACGGCGTTGATCTCGCCACCTTAACGGGCGCAGTCTCCCAGCCGGTCCTCACCCGAGTTCATGTATGCGGTCAGCTCAGCGCCACCCATGACGGCTGGTTATCTCATAACGGCGAAGGGAGTTTTGCTCTTACTTGGATTCGCAGACGTGACCGCGTTTCCAGGCTAATGGATGTCAAGAGCACAAGGACAAACTCCAACACAAGTCAGTAGTAACGGCCTACAGCTGTGAATTGCAACTAGCAGGAATCACAATGTAACCATTGGGGGAATCGTTTGCATTAGCTAACTGGGCTAGTTCAGCCAAAAATTGCAGTGCGACATACAATTTTATTGCTAGCCAGCAGGCTAGTGCTCAGGGTTTTGTGCTCACACTTTATCTAAATTACTCACTTCAGGCGAGTGGGCGAGCTGCATTTCCAGCTCGGAGTGAAACCTACAAAATTTCAAAACACATTGATGTTAAGAATGGCCATTATTTTAGCACTTAAAAGAAAAAAGCCCTCAATTCTTCTGAGAAGCATGGAAAGATCTTTATATATTTTCCCTCCATTTTAGATTCCAAGTGAACTTTCATTCCATCTGTCAAGACATCAATGTCGGTAGATCTCTGGTGGCATATTTTTGTTGTTTATATATCGATTTTTGTTTGACTGGAAGTAAACCATAGTCTTGGCATTTAGTCACTAAGAAAACACCAGGGACAGCCATTCTGAGCACGTCCAGTGTATTGTATATCTCTGGGACTCTTATTGTCTTTGAAGGGGAGCAGGGATACTTTTGGACAGTGACCTAGATTGGCAAAACAAAATGTTTCGGGTTTCAGGGCGGTTCTGCAAAGCTTTCAGGTTCACAAATTTCCAGAAAAGTAATTAGCTGTACAACAAAGTGAACGTTGCCACATTAAAAAGTGATACTAGCTTTGCTTGGACTCTTACGCAATTTATTGTTTTTCACAAAGACTTTGGCCCAATCCCAATACCCCCACTTAGCCCTACCCCTTAGCCCTACCCCTCCGTTTTGCACGTACCCGCGTAGGGTAGTGTTGTCCCATTTC
>JAODJU010000046.1:12503448-12517326 GCA_026776725.1 Gnathonemus echidnorhynchus
TGTCTGTTGGATTCACGTGCACCTGTCCAGCTCAAGAACCTCCATTATGTGTCCTTTGACAACCTCTCAGCACTAAGAGGAAAAGCCCCCCCCCACACACACACAACCCCCCCCCCCCCCCCCAACAAATCCACAGTGCTAAGCAGCTGTCAGCTCTCTGCGCATTTCATAGACTTCCTGCCCATGTTTGGCAGCAAGCGTTCTGCCCAATTTCCGAGTTTGCTGCCATGGTTACCCCTAACCACTCACATCACCTCATGTCATATCCAGCCTGGGGGTGCATTTGCACCAGCAATTCCCCCAAACACCCATCAGTGTCATAAAACCATCGCTTTGTTTCCCCCTACAAACTGGTCCCACACTAATCGCTTTTGCTGTCCGTTTTTCTGCCTGTCGTGTTGTTTAATTAATCCTCTAGGCTGAATCCCTCCCGAGGGATACTGGTGGGGCAGTCAGCCATCTTTGGCTTCCGGAGATTCCTGTTGTTGGGCGTTGTTGTTCCTGGTCCGTCTCTACCTCCTGTACAGCCACCTGTGGAAAAGGACACAGTTTTCTGTACTAGTTGCTGTGCATTCTGGGAAAGTTAAAGGGGTCGAAAGAGCAGGTCTGGCTCTAGCTATTGGCAGGATAGGCCGTCGCCTAGGGCAACCCAAATTACCTGCATCGCGGAGGAAGTGAAATGATCGTTTTTCTTGGTAGGGGGGCCTCGCATCTGAAGCATTGCCTGGGGCACCTGAAATGATCGAGCCAGCCACATGAAAGAGCACGCCCATTCCTCCACAAACACATGTGCAGAAACAATGCACTTCATGGTCAGTGACAGGGAAGTTACTCGTAATAGTAATCCATTAGAAACAGAGGTGGAAAGTTTCAGTCCAGATACTACAGATCCAGACCAAGGTTTTGTTTCAACCAACCATTTGAGAATAAAGAGTCACAGTCACTGAGTGCTCAAGTGGTTGGTTGGAACAAAACCTTGGTCTGGATTTATACCTTCTGGACCTGAACCTTCCACCTCTGTCTGTAATAGACTTCTTTTGTGAGTAACTTTCCCAACTCTGTCTATGGTCTTTACATATGAAGGCTGGAACAGACCAGTGATAAATGAGCAGAGCTATCAGGATGAGGGGAATGCAGATACCCCATCTATTTTCTATTTTTATTTTATTGTTATTTTAGATTTATTTTTTAGTAGAGGCTGTTGTCCAAAGTGATGTACAAGTGAGGAAAGCTTCAGGGATCAAGGTCAGTCTGCCAGTATCTCGCTGAAGAGTAGTCAGGGTTGAGGGCTTTGCTCTGGGGCCAAAAGGTGATACTGTCGTTTGCGTTCTTTGTAGTACTACTGGGAGCAGCTACTTCTGTATTTATTAAAAGGTTAAGCGGGGTGAAAATGCTTCTTTGACAGTAACTTGAAGGATTTACCTTGCCTTCAGGTAAGAGGTCTGTAGGATCACTGTTGCACACATCGGTAATACAGACAGCAGCTACGAGTAGCTCGAGCATATCACATCAGAGCCACTTAGGTATTCATTACGGTTTACACTCTTAGCACTTATAAATAATGGTGTGAACAATTTACATTACAAGGTTAATCATTTGCATTCATTGCATATTTAATCATGCGGTATCTTTTTTGTGCATTTTTAATGCTGTAAAAATATTGTGCGCGCAGCATAAAAATTCATAACAAAAGGCTGAAGACATCATCTTTATGTGCCTCGCCTCCAGGCGTCTCTCTCGTTATTAATTTTTGCATCTCCGCCGGACATCCGGACCGTGTCATTGTCTGTTTTCAGGTCGTCCCTTTTTATATCTCTTCAGCGGCCATGTGATGCTGACGTTCCACAGAAACTTAGTCAAAGCTGGTTGAGCTGCCAAGGGTCTTACGCTGTCTATCCATTCAGGATTGGGTTACGGGATGTGCAGGGCATAAGGATGGGCTACGTGCCTTCCAGTGTCTGTCAAGCGGACCGTGTGATTTGTAGGGGAAGGGTACGTGAGGAGAGCCATGCTGAACTCCCGGAAGTCAAACCACCCGGAGAGATCAGGTCACGTACCTGTGCTCTGATTGTCTAGTGCCAGTGTTTCCCCAGCTCTCCTCGTCCCGGTTCACGTTCATCTCCATCTGCCATGCAAACCCCAAACTAATTCCAGGGTCTCTCCAAAGCAGGTTATTAATAGCAATAAGTCCCAGCCCAGGCTGGCTGCAGTCTCCGGATTCGTTCCTGGAACATTATGCTGCTTTTTCATTTCCATGTTTGGGATTTGGTGGTACATGAGGTGCAGGTGAAGAGCGAATGTTACGCAACGTGAGCCCGGTTGTAGTAGGTGCAAGGTGGAATTGAAGTGGAAGTTTCCTTTGTAAAAACTTCCCATGTAAGGTCTAGACCAGCTCAGACTGATGTACGAGTCCTAGTTTCACCCCGAAGGATGACTTAATCATTTGTCGGCTTATTACAATAAAAGTAAGACGCTCGGGACCTAATTAGTGTATAAACTAAAATCTGAATACAAATTTGTGGAAGTAATAATGACTGTACTAATGCGACTTCAGTCACAGGAGAAATTTGCAAAGACGTTGTTGTTTTCTTGTTTTTGCAGGCGAGTTGCACAGTCTTCCCATCTGTGTGCTGTTCTTCTGATCTTCTCTCATATTCCTTGTTTGTTTTGTCATTTTCTTCACGTGGGCTGCGGTGGTTTTTTTTGAGGGTGTGTTGTTCTATATCCATACTGCTTTGGGATTTTTGGTTAAAAATGGAAAGTCATTAATTGATTAATTCCTCATCAGAGGGACATTACTCAAGCTGTTTTTGAAATTTGTGAAATAGGCCAAGGAGTCCTGTTCTGGGTACATCAATACCTTGTACTCTATACTGGCTGGTATGGGTTTCTAAACCGAGTACTAAGTCCAGAATAACCAGTTGGAAGTGGAATGAATTAAACATTTCAGTAAGGTGTAAGAACTGTTTGATGAGGTCAATGGTTTATTGAATTTTTTATACTGCGATGTACTGGACACAAGCATAGTTTCACTTTGTTGAAGCATGTATACAATAGGAGGTAACACACTATTACCAAGTGCATTCATTTCCAAGGTAATATATTTTACAGTTTTATTTCATTTTAATACCTCTATTTCTATTAGCATGTTTTATTTATATATGGTGCATTATTAGTTAATGTTCCACAGAACTGAGAGGTTTCCACTGCCGAACAGAGCAGCTGAGGTCCCTTTGACGTTTAGAAAGACAGCACGCTTCACGGCGGTAAGATTTGTCGTCCGGGGCTCTGAAGTGCATCGGTCATGGCTGTTCTGACCTTCCGCCCTGTGCCAGGCCTGCTTGGCACCCGGCGCCACCGCGGAAATTCGATGCCACGCCGGGGTCTTTAAGCCAGCGTTAGCAAAGGTCTTGAAATGATAATCAACCGCCTGCCCGGCTATTTTGAGTCTTTTTAATCAGCCGCTCCGCACCTGTTAATATCCAGTGCGTGTCCTCGTGTGGCCTCATCGGTCAGGTGAAGCTTTGACTTCCTTGGGGCCCTGAACTGTCCCACCCTCCGCTAGGTAGCGCTTACGGCTACAGGAGCTTCCTGGTTGCCAGGTGCAAATGCGAGGGCGGGGCCAGAGGGGCACTGGCCCCAGCTAAAAGCTAATTGGCCCCCAGAGTGCCCCTCCCATATTACTCACTGATTCAAAGCATATCATTGGCTAATGATAGGCTGGCCCCTCTGTATGAATTATGGTACCTCTTATGCCCCACACCTTGCTTGTCACAGTCCTTGCCCCTCACACCCCTTTAACACCTTTTTAAGGGATTCTGACCAGTAACGTCTACAGTATTGGAAACAGGTTTTTCACGTAAGCTGAATAATATGCATGGTTAAGACTGTACAACACGCGTAGTGTTCAAAATGTACACAAAAACAGCACAGCTAGTGCTTAACTGCATCTTTTACGCGAATTCTTCAAAGTCGATTGTCTACATTATAAAAACCCCGGTAACGACTGTGTTCAACCTCGAGAGGAAAAAATGGGATTTTCTAAGATTTGGGGGGAGTACTGTGTACTGTCAAAAGGAAATAGCTGATAAAAAACTATCAAAAAATGTCTTTGCGGTGCAGTGCAGAGACTGACATCATCGCGTGTTTTTTGTAACATAGACGTATTTCACCTTGAGAGGGAAAAGTAATTAAAAATGTAAGTTTAAACCCCAGGTTGCCACCTGCCAATCCTTTTCAAGGAACTTCTGTCAAAGAAGCTGAACAAATGAGTGCGGGTCCATTCCCTAATGAGCTCGCGTGTTTTCTGATTCTAGCAGCACCTACCAAACGCGCCTCGCTTCTTTGTGGACCAGACGGCCGTCACCGCTATCATGTCATCACTGAAGGTGGAATAGAGAGCACTTCCCCGCACCGCTCATCCCTCCACTCCACCTAATAACACAGCGAGAGCCGACGGCAAAACCCCAACGCGTGTTCCCCGTCGTCCGGGGACCACAATCCTCACAAATCCCTTAATTATACTGGGCACGACCAGCCATTCCTTATGCTTCTTCTTCATTTCCTTTCAGGAGCCTGGGATCAGCTAGTTAGCTTTGGGTTAGTTAGCTTGGCTGCAAATTTTGGATGAATGAAGAGGTCCTCAGTGCAGATCAGTGTGTCACTCAGGAATGTCACCTTGTCACTTTTGATCCTCAATATTCGTTTAAAGGGTGGTATAGTGCCCCATTGGGTAGCAGTCTTGCCTTAAACCCAGGGGTCTAACTAGGCATTTGGGCCTCCTTATGCAAAATGTTTCCTTGAGCCCCCGTTTTATAATTTTTCTAATTCCAGGCCCCTGTAGAGTGCTGGGCCCCCAGACTCTGCCATCCACACCCCTCCTGCGGCCCTCTTCACATGCCCAGGGGCCCACAGGCCGCCTCCCACATTCCAGGCACCTCCATAGGTGGGGGTGTGAATTCTACCTTCACTCTGTGTTAGCTGGCATGTTCTCCATACTATTCACAGGTTTCCTCTCGCAGTCCAAAGACACACAGTTAGGCTAACTGGCCTCTCAAAGCTGCCCATAGGGTGTGATAGATATGTGTTTCGCCCTGCGATGGCCTGGCATCATGTTCAGGCTATACCCCTGCCTTGTGCCCTGTGCTGCCTGCCATCCCATCCAGGATGTACCCCAGCCTTGCTCCCTGTGCTGCCAGGCTTGATTCCAGGCTTTCATACAACCCAGAATAAGCACTTGGAAGATCGGTGGATAGATTTATTTACATCCATGTACCCTTATAATGGATAAGTGTCATTTCTAGACATATTTTTAAATTGACTTGAAGTTGATCTTGCAATTTTACAACAGTGACACATTTTTGAAATATTAGTATATTAAATGAATAGATGGTGTAGTTCAGAGGGGTCCAGTCGCACTTTATGAAGGCCAGAGGTTCTGTAGATTTCTGTTGTTTCCTGACACCAAAATGCAAAATTATTGCCATGATTTGGATACTAAAGGCTTCTTTGCTACATTTGAAATTATGCTGCATTTCATTCAATAATTGATTTCTCCATCCATCCATCCAACCATCCTTCCATCCATCCATTTTAAGTGTATTGATAGTTTTACTTGATAAACTGAGCGCCTGTGGACTGCACTGCCTTTGTGGCATTTGAAATATATTTTTATAAATGACTATAATGTTCTTACACCCCAAAGATACGTGAATGATATGTATATATACATACATTTGTAGTCTGTGTAAAGTATGTCAAGCAATGACAGGCAGCTCACAAACCTGCTTGTTCTGGAATGTTCCTTTTAGCCAAATAGCTGACACAGACAGCTCAACCCCATCAAGTCTGTCACGGTGAAAGAGGGACTGATGAGCAGATAGATCAGAGCCCAGATGTAAATGACACTCCGAAAAAAAACACAGAATCTTATTGTCACATAACTGGGGTGGAACAAAGCAGTCAGCACAAGAGGGGGGGCGGCACAGGAAGTGAGGCGTGTGGTGGAATGGACCAATAGGAGGACACCAGTCAAAAGCAGCCTGACGTGAGTTAACATAGATTGATGTATGTGATTTTTAGAGGTTTATGTTGCTTAAAACCTAATGGCATTCAACCTCCTAATGTTAGGATGCTAAAAACCAGTGCCCCTAATGTAGCACATAAGCATTTAGCCGGAGGCTGTGGCAGCGAACACACCATGTCTTCCTCTGTCGATGCCTCTAGGCCGGTGACAGGAAGAGTCGGGATTCTCACTTCCTGCTGTCATCCGCCGAGGCCTGAGGGAAAGGCTCCAGTGTGACTGTAAAACCGCAGCGAAGCGAGCCGGTCAGGAAGGTCAGCCTTCTGTTCCCATTTAGCCTTTTCAGGACCGGTCATTTTCTTACACTTAACTGAAACTCACTTCATGCAGAAATTACACGGCATATGTTTGGCGGGGGCTCTGTGGGTAGCAACATCCCCCCATATCTCCCAGACTGGGGGCTCAAATCCCTCCCCAACTGTGTGTATGAAGTTTGCACATCCTCCTCAAGTTGTGTGGGGGTCCCCAGGGTGTTCTCTGTTCCTCCATAGACTAAACACATGTAGACAGTTAAACTGATGTCTCTAAATTGCTCCATCCAACATGTCCCCTGCCTTGCCTCCTACTCTGTCTGGAATAGGCCCCAGACCTCCCCCCCCCCCCCCCCCCCCCCCCCCGTGACCCTGTACTAAGTAAGAGGTTTTGAAGATGTATGAATATAAAGCAGCATTCACTGATACTTTAGCTCATCTACTTGAAGATGTTTAATTCCCATGATCCTGCGTCTTGAACCATGTGAGAAATTAGCTGATTTCCCACAATCCATTACTTTCCAAACATTCCCAGTGTCCCACTTGTGCTCTTCATTTTTGCTGCAGCTCTCTCTGCAGTGTGCTTAATATTTCAGGTGGGCTATTTTCTGATCCGTTTTAATTTCCCTTTAATCCATCTGGGAGTTGGAGTCGCTTGTCTTTGAATTGGGTGACCCTCCCCCGGAAATGAATTTGAACCCTTCGCGTATGACTCCCTGGGGCTCTGTCTGTTGCCCCTGAACAGCGTCCATGAAATATTTAATAATTGCTTTGAAAAAAAAATAATAAAATGAACAGATTAAGCCGTGTCGCAATCAGATCTCTTGCATGAACACATTCATCTTGGAGGGGTCGCCGCTGCTGGGAGCGTACCCACACGCAGGTGGGGAAGAAGAGGAGGGGTGCAGTTTTACGTGACTAAAATGGGCCAGACCCTTGTGTGGACATGCAGTCACTTACTACTTCCCTGCTTGGGGACATGTTGTTTGTTTATATATGCGCATGAGTCTCTGTGTATGTCTTTAAAGCTAAAGGAAAAACACCTTTCATATCATCACTGATAACTGCCAGTGATTATGACACAGGATTTCTGATCAGAACAACGAAGGTATTCATCATCATATTGGCCTTTGTAGCTTTTTCATTTTTACTGTCTGTATGTCTTCTTGCTGTCTAAATGTGTGCATTACGCTTCTGTAAACTTGCAGAATTTTAAAAAACATCTTATAGTCACCTTATTCTAACACCTGCATGCATACTTATTATTATACATATAGCAAGTTATAATGTAAGGATTTAAAAAAGGTGTTTGTTGTGCGTCCATAAACCATAAATAATTCATAGGCCCAAGCGTGCACTTCATACGACATTAATATGCTATAAGACAGATTTCCATACATTATGGATAACAGGAAGTCACGCTGCTCACATTGGTGGGTCACGACGCATCGTAGGGTGACAGGGAGTTGCACGATCTTTGTATCCAGTGACACGAGAGAGCACATTTCCCGACCCCTTCAGCCAACAGATTCAGCAGGACGTGTCCCTCCTTTGAAGGAACAGAGCCAGCGGGTCTTCAGGTTAACGAGACCACTGAGTTTAAACTCATCAAATATTGATGTCGGCTATCACCTTTGGCCAGTACGCCATGTATATATTTAATCTCTGCAGTCATGTTTCGAAGCCTTCTTCGGTGTTCATTTCCGACTTGTTAGACGTTTATAAATAAATATAAAAACTCACGTTACAACCAACAGTGGATCACAACTCTTAACACTCGGGATCTGCCCCAGTTGAGCAGCGAATTAGGCCCCTTTAGAAACCCAAATGCAGAATGTTTAACTGAACATCAGACGTGGGTGAGGTGACGCTCAGAGCTCAGCACTGATGCATTGCATTAATGTTCCTGCTTTCCTTTAACAGCGTGAGGTTTGAAACAGCCCACAGAGCTCGGCGGGTCTGGGATTGGCTGCGGACTGGTTTCTGCTCTGAACCTCCCGACTATTCCGACTCTTCCCAATTGGCTGGCATCTGTCACATTTTGTTTAAACAAATCTGTTTAAATAAAAGAAAACCATTAACATAGGAACTCTACAAACTCTACATTAATGGCAAAGTCTCCATGCCAAACTAAAGACATTACACACTATAATTTGTAAATGAAATATTACAGATTGCTATCAGGATATTGTGCTTTATTTGGTTTAAATGACTAATATCTGAATTTTTAAGCTATAGATAATCCGATAATAACGTGATATTTTTCTCTTGTTCAAGTACTAGCTAAGAATACAGACTAATAACTACATGGAACTAATTCGACAGGTACTTGTTTTTAACCTGTTCAAATGTGACCGATTTTTCCTTAGGCCACTGCTACTGCATGTTCCTCTACCATCACGGAACCAGCATGACTGACTGATCGCGTGTCATGTGATCCGCAGGCCCCTCTCTGCTGTGGTAAGCACTGCTTGACTCCATTTCATAACAGGGCCATTTAATTTTGCTTGTAAAAGGAGACGTGCAATTTGTCATTGATTTCTTCTAAGCGTCTTCCTCGCGATACACGCCGAGACAATACTCTAGTAGATTATGTTCCACTGAAGCTCACAATTCATTTTCTATAGAATGACAGGGTATCCCTGAGTGCAGCTACTGTACATGTAAAGCGATTGTATCACTACGCTGAACGTACACTTTTGTCTATATCATTTCTGAATGACTGTCAAGACAAAGCATCCTGCCAGGAGAAACACTAAGGAAGTGTAAAATTGGAGCGGTTTATAATCCTCAAATCGCTTTCCTCACAGCCACCCTTTAAAAGGATATCAGTAATCCGAAAATGCATTCAGAGGTGTTCACGCTGCATTCTGCTGAGCGCTGCAGTTCCTGGGGGTGCCACATCGCAGGGACAATACGTGAATTAGCTTAAATCCTTCCCGTTACTATCATCGCCAAATCCCCTCTAAGACAACCACCATTTTTTTCCCTCCCCATGACTCAGGGTTGAAAGGTGCTTCTCTGTGAATTGTGGGAGTGGGGAATCAGCAGAAAGACGTGACACAAATGTGCCCTGAATTTTGAAACAGGGCTGTCAGCATTTCCTGGGGATGGATGGCACTCCGGAAGGTGATTCCACAACAGCGAGCGGGAAATTCATTTAGCTTCATCTTATGGCTTGGATGGATGGATGGATGGATGGATGGATGGATGGAGGGAGGGAGACCACCTAAACCCCACCCAGACACACACCTATTTATGACTGATATCCCACTTTGATTCTTTGATAGTATCAAACTCTATACTTTATGTTTGCAGGAACAAACAGATCTTTCCATTCAGGTGTGTTGATCTACTGTTATCCGTAATTCTACTGTTCCTAATTATTTTATTTCACTGTTTTAGGCATTCAGGTTTTCCACTTAGTCATTCAGAGAATTAAAAATGGGTGGATTTTAAGAATGCTTCTTTTCAATGCCCTTTTTGCAGTATTTACGTTTGTATGTGCTATCTGGCTAAATTAAAGAATTTAAAAATGGGTAGGATATTCATGGATGTGTTTAAGTGAATAGATCATTAACTTTGTAAATGACAAATCCTCTTGTTTAAGCTGACGAGCCTTTGAACAACAGTAGTTTTCCATTACCTGTCGTTCAGTTGTCATTCTACAAGCTGTCATAAAACAGGAAGATGTTGCCATTTAACGCGTTTCCTCGCTTTTGTTCAGTGTTAAGTTTCATTTTGGCCGCCTGGAGCTGCAGATGACTTGCCTCTTGATCAGCCAAGCACCGCAACCCCTGTGTGACGCCACGATTTCCACTGAAGCCAGAATGTAACGCAAGGGGGAAACTCTGTCACTTTGAATTTGTTGTTTAATGTTAAGGCCAAACCCGCAAGTGGGGAGATCGAACTCAAAAATGAAAGGGAAGGGATACACACGCTGGACCTTCGGGTGTCATTTACGGATGAATGCATCTGAGGATGATTTATAAAGTTAACTTTAGTCGTAGCTTAAATCATTTTTCGGTCCGAATAAGCCGAAAATAGAGTAGACTCCTACTCTGTAATGATCTTCGCAGGGTGACTTTATACGCGGGCAAGTGTTGCGTTCCCGATATAAATCCGCTAAAACGGACGCACGGACGCTGACAAATGACGCTGCTGGGTGCGGATTTACGGATGACGGCGTTTCTGCAGCTGGGACCAGCGAATCCCTTCGGGCTGGTGCGAAAGAGTGCTGACGGATCCACTGCACACCGTTGCTCTGTTTAATTAATTAGTTGCTCTGTAGACACTTTTATAAATGACTCATACTGCTTAAAATTTTACCCATTCGTGCTGGTATTGAACGGAGACTGATTGCGTTTAAGTGCTTTTCCTGAGACTTTAGCTCCGGTAATCGTTAAGTACTGGGCCCGGGAGATGTTGACTTGACGCCTGTTGCTGATGAGTCAGATTCGTTGTTACTTATAGACTCTTTGAGGAGTTTTATTTTTATGCAGTTACACTACTGGAGCTAACAGTGAAGCTGCTATTAACTGTTAGCTGAGATGGTCTAAGCCAGCAAAGAAACCTGATGGTAAAAATCGATGCTTTTCAAATGGATATTTACCCACAGAAAATTAAGCCATTCTGTTCCAAATTGACCTGAATTAAAACAAGTGCTGCACTTTTTCCAATCTTAATGCATTTGGCAAAAAAAAGTTAATGGAATCCTGTGTTCAAGTGATGTTAGGCATGAACAAGGATCTGTCATAATTAAAAGGAAAGTGGGGTTTAAATTAAGTGTGAAGAGAAGCAGTCCCATGTGCGCAATATCATTACCCACAATGCATTTCGCCGCATTAAACCCTCCTTTACAATAGTCATTATTGCTTTTTGCTCGAATCTGTTGCATTTACTAAGTGCCTTTACTGTAATTACCGCTGCAGGTACCCAACAAAATATCTAATATGGAATATTTTTTCACCTGTCTAAATGCCCAGAATAATAATGAACAATGGTATGGTTTCATATTTAATTGCTTGGTTGATAAAAGGATAAATACCTGCAGAAAATAAACGTCTGTTTACCTTACCTTGTTAAAAGCATGCAGCTGGTATTCTACACAATTAACTAAATGTCGTTTTTATATGTAACAAGCAAAACTAAACAAAAAACAGGGGCAACGGGTTAAATAAATGTTCTGGCTGAAAGGAAAATATTGTAATTTTCTGTTATGTTCACTTGGGATAATTGAATTGAATGTTTGTTATCATTGTATGTGTTTATGGGTAATGGGAGTTTTACTGGAACACTTTTATATTGTTCCAATTATGTTTATTACTTTTTACATTGTTCCAGTTGTGCAAATGTTAAGTAAGAGAAATGTTAACCCTCAATATGCAGTACATATAGTGAATATATTTCATCTGCTCTCTGGATACTGCAAAAAAGTATCACTAGGGAAATAAATCCAATAATCAGGCTTGCTATATCTGACAAACACAGCACGCTGCTGTTAAATCGCCTCGCTTGTGAATTGCTAACCATTTGATAAATTGTCCACGTGCCTGCGGTCCACATTTCACAGGCATTAACGTCGACTGGAAACTGACCCGTTTCTGAAGATTTCCAAAGCCTGCGCTGAAGTAGACTGCAAGCACAATGCACTGGTTTGCGCCTCACACGGCTCCCAGCCACAAAGGCACAGCGTTGCTTCCTGCTTTCGCGTGGACTGCTTTTTACATTGCCGTTTTCCAGCTGAGTAAACTGCGGTCTGTTGCTATTACAGACATTTTTTTTCCGAAACACATTCACGTAGGGCAGCATGGTGGCTCTATGGGTTGCACTGCTTTTCGCAGATGTTCTGAGGATGCGCTCCAGGTATCCTATAGCCCGTTTACTCTCACAGTCCGAAAGCGTGCAGTTAAGTCAATTAATACGTCTGAATTACTGAAGTACTAGTTTATGATAGTGCCTACCATGTGATGACGTGGTATCCCATCCTGGATGTGTCATGTGCCTCCTTATGATGGGCTTGACGCCAAAATGTACTGGATAAGCAGTTACGGAGGACGCACATAATGTCTGTATTCATGTGTATATTTTATGCTAATAAATTTATAACTAAATAGACAATATAATTATTTCTGCATGTAAAGGTTATGGAATATATATAATGTTTTTTGAAGTATTAAATACAGCGTTTTATGTAATTATATATTTTATGTATAATTGTATATTTGGTGTATTTAGAATGTTCTGTGATGGCATTGCAAGAGCGAACTGACTTCAATCGCGGCTCCGACGTTATGAAGGCCTTTAATGACTAAAGCAGTTGTGGTTTCTGACTCGATTCGGTCCAAGAGGAGAGGCCCCCTTACCCCATAAATCCGTCAGCATTGGCCCTCTGAGTAATTACCACTTCCTCGCGATTGTGAGTTGCGGGGTATTAATAAAGCCAATAAAGGGGAATTATGTGGCTGCGGGGGACATCTTGGAGGGGCTGAGGGAGTGCGCTCATTATTCCATAATTCGCGGTTAGAAACGTCCCTGCGAAGATGCCGGGCAGAGTAGGAAAAGCTGGAGGAGCGATACTCCAGCGAACCCGGCGTCCTCCCCCTTCCCCGGCAGAGCTGGCTTCAGTCTTTGCCGTGGGTATTAATAGGGTTAGCCAATCAGTGACAATTAACCAGCAATCAGTGACACTTAGCC
This sequence comes from Gnathonemus echidnorhynchus, assembly GCA_026776725.1. Lineage (NCBI taxonomy): Eukaryota > Metazoa > Chordata > Actinopteri > Osteoglossiformes > Mormyridae > Gnathonemus > Gnathonemus echidnorhynchus. The sequence goes on from JAODJU010000046.1 coordinate 12,516,478, forward strand.
AATCAATGACAAGAATAAATCGTCAGCTCAATCAAGGAGTGTCCCATTGGTTTCTCAGAGCGATTCTGGCGAAAATGAACGGAGCAGCATTTATTCGCTTATTTGTTTACATCCATATCGTGGCGAAGCTGACATCACCATCCGAACGCCGGCCTCCTTAAATACCCTGTCAGCTGTTCCGAGGAGGATCTCTCAGTTCTCGAGCTCCGGAGCGTACTTCTACACCTCCTACCAGGCTTCCACTCCATCACGGAGACAGACAGCCGAGTACCTAAAACGAGCACCTGTTCAGACAACAACCTGACATTAGCGTTACCAATTGGCCATGACACTCCTTCATTTACACTTAATGTCCTCTCCCTGCTCGTTCCCTCCCCCTGTCGTCAATATCTGTTACAGACCTGCTGAAACCTGGATCTTGCACGTCTTCCTTCAGATGGGCGCGTGGGGGGAGCATGTGTTGGTTTACCTACTGTGGCAACATACTTTGGGGCATCAATTCCCCGCAGTCTGGTTCATTTTTGGAGCGTCATTAAGAATGCAGTGATGAACAATCATGTAAAAAAAATCTCTACACGTAATGTAAAAAACTGTTAAACATTTACGAATGAAAGCGTGAATTATATCCACGTTTTTAACACAAAAGGTTATATCTGAGTTTTTCAAAAGCAAACAGAGAAGTGGACATGACTTAAGCCCCGCCCCCTTGTTCAGATGCGTTCTGCATCTGCGTTGCTAGACTAGAACATAAGAACATAAGAAATTTACAAACGAGAGGAGGCCATTCGGCCCATCAAGCTCGTTTGGAGAGAACTTAACTAATAGCTCAGAGTTGTTAAAATCTTATCT
>JAODJU010000046.1:12527494-12540351 GCA_026776725.1 Gnathonemus echidnorhynchus
GGGGGGGGGACTAACCAGCTCTCCCCGACGTCAGGCGGACGGCAAACCCCCCCCCCCCCACGGAGCCTAAGGGGGCTGTCAGCTGTTGGATTTGCTGTGGCACGATCAAGTCTGTTTGCAAGATTCTCTTTCATTGCAGTACTTCATTAATCCTAGAGTCACTTCTTCCAGGATCTTGACTCAAACACTTTGACAATGCTGCTCCCCCCCCCCCCCACCCTGAAAAAAAAGAGTGACATTCTGGCACCTATTAAAAATAAGAGCTTAAAATTGAAAAATAATGTTATGCAGGAACGTCTGTGGCTTTAAAGAAAGGAATTTGTGAGCGAAAGGCGGTGGGGGGGATATTCTACTGCCTGCAGATAACAAGAGATGACTAATGACTAAGAATATTTTATTTATTCAGTTTCATTCCTCATCACTGCATGACGGGGGCCACTCGCATTATATTTCAGTTTGAAGTCTGGCGTGTTTTTGTGCAAGGTGGCAGGCGGGAAGAACACTGATGTCTGAGGTTGGAGTGGTGGGGGGGGTCATCCCTGTCACACCAGAGAGCTGAGTTCAGTGTTGTGTGTCACATATAATGCGCCGATTGGTAGAGATCCCCCCATGTTGCAGGACCCCCCCCCCTGCCGTGCTTCCCGTCGACACACCCGTTCGGGGGTCCCATCACCTAGGGTGAGTCTCACCCCCCATCAGCATGACCCTCCCCCAGCTTTTCGACACCTGGGTGTCTGCCTCAGGCGCTTCAGGGGGGGTCTGGCAGCTGGGTAACATCTGGAGTTTGAGCTCGGAGACTTCCGGACCACATGTCCTACCGGTACTGTGGACTTCCGGGACCTTAGAAGCGCTAGACTGGCACCCTCCGTCACACTCTGCATTTAGAGCCGACTGCAAAGCAAACTTAAAAGGCCTTTTCTGTAAGGCTACAATGAAACCCACTTGCTGCCTCTTCCCTTCACATCAGCATCGATAAATCAGCCTGATTTACATTCTGTGGGGTATAAACGCGCCCCCCACATATCATGCATTATCCCCTAACCCCCCCCCCCCCCCAATCGAGGAAACTCATGCAGGATCTGCAGCTTGAGTGTGTGTGAGGCCCACTCGTGTACGTTGGTGGCTTTGGCCCTGCCCGCTGTCATCCCCTCTCGGTGGAAATTGCAGGCCTACTACTGGGCAAACACAAACAAAGTTTTATAGTACGGAGGTCCAGGCATTCCAGGAATTAACATGTGGGAGCAGGGGGTGCTATTGTTCTTGGAAGATGGATTCCTCGGCATTCCTGGGTATGCAGAAGGGGTTTGTACAATGCAGAAGAGGCAGAGGGGGTGAGGGAGAGAGAGAGAGAGGAGAGAGAGAGCGAGAGAGGAAAGAGAAAGATTGAGAGAGAGCGGGAGAGAGAGGAAAGAGAGACAGAGAGGGAGAGAGGAGAGAGAGAAACAGATAGAGATGATAGAGAGAGGAGGGAGAGAGGAGAGAGAGAAACAGATGATAGAGAGAGGAGGGAGAGAGAGAGAGAAAGTTGTGTAGCTTTTAAGTCACCTCAGCAAATTCAGGATTTACTGAGAGCTCAAGATGCATCGTCCTGATGAACTCCACTCCGTTCAGCCCTTTAACCGCAGAAAGGGGTATTTTAAGAAATTTACGAAGTGGAAGGCCTGCTTTGTTTGGATTCAGTCCAGCATTTCTTTGCCATCAACAGATTTGTGTAATCTAGCCCCTGGAAGATCAGGCAAAGGCTGCCGTTTGGAGGTGTTACGTTCTTCTAGATCATGGCTACATTCTAAATGTTTATGCTTGTGGTATATTGATTATGATATTAGATGGTGATGACTGCATTGCCTTGCCTAAATCATTCGGGGAGTTTGGTTTTCTTTATGAAAGGAGCAGGGAATTTTAACGCTGCTGCCAGAAGCCACTTCATCATGTGTGAATGCTTCATACTTTTCAGTTAAAATTCCAAAGAAACTGTAGCAATCTGTCAGCCCTTTAAACAAAGCACTTTAGCTGGTTTCCAATGAAAGCTTCTAGTTGAGGCTGTGATTGAGTTGGTGTACACAGCGCCAGCGGAACCTGCAGGCTGTAAAATAGTTTTACGGTCCGCTTTGTGTTCCAATTCCTGCCTCCAGTTTCCCGGGCGCTCTCCAGAAACAGTGATCTTCTTCAATCAAGTGACTGAAATCTTAGGCGCCGGGATCTCCGATATCCACACTCTGCACGCAAGGCCGTGGAGAGGTGAGACAGGAAGTGAGCGACAGGGACGGACGTCTCATGAGTGGGTGGGGCCATCTGGCCACTTGAATTTGCAGGAGGCGTTTCTTGTGAGGGGAGGGGCAGTGGGTTGAGTTCAGGTGCTGGTTCTATCGTCCCTTTACTTGAATTTCTGCTGTATCCGAGCACACGGGTTATTTTTAAAACTGTCAGTCACACTAGAAGTTAGGGTCAGGAGTCGGGACTAGTGGGCAAGAGAGACGACACCTTAGCTGCACTGCGCTAAGTCGCCTTTACCGTGAGGTCATGGTAACTCATCCAGGGCAGCAGTGACACCTCCACAACTCCAGAGGGAGCTAGCATCTGCTCAGACCACACATATATCTGTGGGCCGCCTCCGCATCCTGCATGCTGGGATCTTGGCTTTGATTGCGCCTCAGCCTCTGTATACGGCTCCCCGCCGTCGGTCTGACGGGCCCCGACAGAGAGATGCTCGCCAGTCGCGCAGCTGTGCTCCCTCTGACGATGTGTCCAGGAGCTCGCATTCAATTCTCATTTTTCTGCACCTCTTTTTCGCATTATTTCTCTGGCTCAGGGTGTTTTGGATTTGGGGCTCGATTATGAGTGATGCTTGTATGTAATAAAAAAAAAAAAAAAAACATTTTGGTATGAATAAGTGTGAAACCGCTGGAGTTCACCCCTCGCCACCACATCTCACACGTAGACTGTTATCAGCCAGAGACGTCAGCGGCTGCTGGAGAACCAGCCCAGACGGACTGGATGTTAAAATCCGCTTTGTGAAGCTGTGGTTCCTACAAAAAGAGACCGGGTCACATGCTGGCTGTTTTCTGGAGCTTGTATTTTGTCACTACTTCACTTCTGGTAGTAGCTCTGTGGCAAACCTTTAGCCTGCCAGCACACATGCTTTCTATTTTTATTACCCTTTTATACACTTTGATATTAACCAACTCATGATTTTACCAATTTTCAGATGTATTTCTGAAGCGATTTAGCCCGGAATTGAGTCCAGTCAGGAGGCATTGCCTTAGGAACTGGTCCATCTTGACACACAAGCTGTTTGCAGGGACAATGAATAGGTTCATCAGTAGAATGGCGTTAAGTTTCATGGAATGCTCAGTGCCATCGCTGAACCTGTCCAGCTCACTGCAAGAAACAAAACCAAGAATCAATATATGGATTAGAGTAGTGTTTCTCAATCTGATCCTTGGGGACCTGCAGACAGTCCATGTTTTTGCTTCCGGTAGGGAGCTGGGAGGGAGCAAAAACATGGACCGTCTTAGGGTCCCTGAGGAGTAGTTTGCGAAAAACACTGGATTAGAGGAGAGACATACATCCAAAGACATTTCAGAAGGGCAGGTTTTAATTATCCTTTCGCATATATATATATATATATATATATATGTTGCTGAAAACAAAATGTCTGCTTGACAGAGCCTGCTTTACTGCCTTTATTGAGTTAACTGGATCCTGATTTGCCCGCCAGTATTGTATTCTGTATTCAACAGAGATCTTTTATATATCCAGATTAGCATGATAATACCCATACCGGGGAATTGCTAATCAGATTTCCTCTGCGCTAAGGCTGGTTATTATACAAAATTCACTATTGGTAGAAATAACACTCTGCCAGTCCTTCCTCCCATCTGATTATCATGGGCTTCATTCAGAAGTCGCTGTCGGCCGCAGAAATGCTCCTGGAACAGACGTGGAGGTGAATGTAGAGCCACATCGGCGCCATTTCCCCACCGACGTTATTAAGTCCTTAACACCAGCAGAGTACAGTCTGTGCTGGTTTTGTGTAATTTCTACGCGATTCTTTAGGCAGGTGTAATAATGCTAACATCGTCATCTGTGCTTCCTTTAGCTAGCAATGCTAACTGTGACCACTAATGGGAATCGGTTGGCCGAGATCTGGGTATTTTTCATTCTTGCTGAGAAAATTAGCCCGGGGGTGGATGGTATGACTGCATGAAAGGTTAGCTCCCACCTACCTTTAGATCATCTTCAGTGATGCCCCCTGTGTTTGGGGTCTTCCGTTGGTTTACGAGCCTCTGCTCGGTTTGAAAGTAAAGGGAGCGAGCGCCGGTATAAGTGCCCCCCCCTCCCCATAAGGAAACCTTACACTTAAATCTTGTCTTTCTGCAATATCCAAACCTTACTGTGCAAAAGAAGACCATGGAATTGAAATGTCTTGGAATTTCTAAAATTCTACAAGGGGTGAAATAAGGGACAGATACCCAGCTAGCTCCAGTGTCACCTCCTGTGATTATAAAAACCAAGTCATGTGATCACTGATGATATCTCACAATGGCAACACCAGGAGCCCACATGAGGAAAAGAGGCATTCTGATTGGATGGGGCACCAGCGGAGACAGGGTTTATGGACCACCATTGCCATCTAGATGAATAGCTAATATTGATACATCTCTCCCCTAATAAAAACATATCAAAGCCCAACCTAGGAGCCTTTTACCCTAATTAACAGATCAACCCTATGTGTTCTGCCAGTGAACAATTGCACCCAATCTGAGCTCAGCAAGCATTATTAGTCTTTGGTGGGAAGACTTTAGACACCATCTAGACCAGGGGTGGCGAACCTGATCCATGGAGAGCCAGTGCGGGTTTTTGGGATGACGACTCAATCAGCCAATAATAAAGCAGTGGTTCTCAACTCCAGTCCGGGGGACCCACTGTTATTGGCTGATTGAGAGGCCATCCCAAAAACCCGCACTGGCTCTCCATGGATCAGGTTCGCCACCCCTGGTCTAGCCAAACGGCGCCAGGAGCCAGAGAGTAAATGGTTAATGCATGGGTTATTTCCCATTGGTGTCAGTGAGACATAGCCACTTGTTAGCCATAGCAACAAAAGGGTTTTTGCATTTTTATGCTTTAACAAGGATTGATTGACGAGCCATAATGTCAAAGGAGTTTCTCGCTGCGTGCAGACAGGCCGGCTGCGCATAGACAGGCCGGCTGCGCGCAGACAGGCCGGCTGCACGCAGTTCTGATTGTGCAAGTTCATACGGCAGCATCAGAACTGTGCTTTATGAACAAAGTACGTGTTCTGACTTATTTTCCACTGTGTATCATTGGAAGCAGATGTTCCCATGGCATGGTTCCTCATTTGCAGTGACTGGGGGGGGGGGGGGGGGGGGGGGGGGGGGGGGAGGGGGGGGGGGGGGGGGGGGGGGGAGACCAAAACCGTATATAAAGCATTTAAGCAGCGGCCTGATCCAGACTGACCTCCCCCCACCCCCTGCATATTAGCCTCTGCTGAATAGGTCAGCCTTTTTAGCATCACTAGCGAGCTGTTTTGTGTTGTAAACGGCGTGTCGAAATGTCACCTGGAATCCTGTCTTGGCATTCTGGAACCTTCCGGTCTCATCCAAGTCGCCAGTGTAGCTCGGGGTCAGCTGAAGCTGAAGTCACTTTGCTTAAAAGGGAAAATATGAACTTCTGATAAAGTAAACCTTACACCTCGTGATTAAGTATGTATTGTTTGCTACTCCATCGCTATGGACGGGAAGCCTGGCCATACTGAACATACCTTGATGGTAGCACCCGCTGGATTGTCAGGCTCCCTGCAAAGTGAAACCATATCGCTATCAGGTTTATGACTTTGGCACAGATCGACGCGCAAGACGAAACCATTTCAGGTCCGAATTCTTAGGTACATAGGAGGTTTTATTTCGTGTTTGTGAGTGTGTGTCTGTGTCTGTGTGTGTTTTCCTGTGCCGTATGAATGGATAATTTATGGATTTATGCAAAGTCTGCGTAAATATTAGGAGCTTGTTTTCCATTTATGAAATGTGAGAAAGGCTCTTTTGATGAGAATTCCCCCGTTTGTACACAGTTAAAAGCTTAATAAAATGCTGAAATCCAGATTTTTGAAGCCAACTCACACAGAAACTCTGAACAACATCCTCAGGATTATTTAAAGGTCCTTTCCCCCTGCTTTTCCAATGAAACCTTGATTTATGCTAATAAGGTAGTTTATTAATGTGCAGTCCTGATTTACCACGTCTCTTACTTAATGTCAGGAACGTCATGCAGTCCCTGAATGCGTCTGATTTTCCCTGCAGTCTCTGCCACGCGTATCCTGCAAAATTATTCTAGAAACAGTATTCTCAGTATTCCCAGTAGTATCCTTTGTAGAAATACTGGCAAACAGACCTTCTACAGCAAAGATCCTTTTTACAGACGAAAAGCAGGAGACAATCTAGATAATACAATTCACCCAGAAACGTCCCTTTGGTCCATATAGCCAGTACAGTCCAAGCGCTACGTTTTTCTCTCTCTTTGAGTCTCCAAGTCGTTCAAGCATAGCAGAATGATTTTTTCATGTGTGATGAAAAAAGAAGGAAGTCTACCTGAAGCTACCAAACTTTAAGTTTCAGCTGCTGGGTTTATCTACCAGGCAGACCTGGAGAATCCGTGTTCATTATTTGTGTTTCTGGCTGGTTCCAGAGTTTTGACTCCTTGCAGCTTGATCCTGGACATGAGTGTTTAACAGAGACGTGATTTGGGAAGATGTGGTAACTTGGGCTACTTTGGCTGACCCCTCTTTTATCTTCCCTGCAGGCTGGTCTCACTTGGAGTAGGGGGGAAGGGGCAGTGGTGATCTTGGGTTTCTGCTGAATTTAGGCACAGCGGGCAAGCTTAATGCTCCAGGGGAAAGATCTGAATTAATACTCAAAAATTCGGCCACCCAGCAGGGCTAATGTTGACAGCTAAAACAAGGTGCCCTCCAATGAAGGCCCGGGCCCAGCCATCCATGACGTGTGTTATTTTTGATCAGGCCAAAGGAAAAATGAGCGTTGTCATGTTTTGCAGACGTTATTTTCTTTGCCCTCATAAACCCCCAGAGAAACACCACTCAGTGTTAAGGGGAGGGGGGGGGTCTGTAAAAGTGAAGGTGTCTTGTTTTGGAAAGTGATGTTTTGAAAAACCACTGATGGCAACTACATCTTTCAGAAGCTGCAGACAAGTAGGCAGCAGTCATAGTTGGTGGGCCATCTTTTAAAAAAATAATGATGCATGAACTTCGGCGTGGTCAAGCATGGACACAAGCTGTGTCCTATGATCTGTGCAACCACTACTTGTTTAACGATTACCTCAGTTAGCAACCATTCGTAAATGCTACGGTAATATAAATATGACCAAATTTCGTACACGCGGCAACTACGCACACCAGCATGAGTGAGATCTTTGAAGCAGAATGTACTAAATGTTGTTAAAAATGTCCACTTGATGAATGATAAAACAAATTGATTATGGAAGGCTGCACTAAGATCGTAAGCATAGTAGCGGTCTCAACTAAGCTGCCGTGATTTTCAGTTAGCGACCATTATGCTTAACGACCTGGTCATTGGAATGGAACTTCATCATTAAATGAGGAGAGGATGTATTGCCAGCGAGAGTTCAGTTCAGTTCAGGTGTTTGTGTGGGTTCTGCAGTCTTCCTGGTCACGATCTTGAGCTTATCCATCACATTGACAGCATTTGGTCCACCAGCTAGCCCTGGTCTCTGATAAGCCAAAGGAAATTAGTTATTTTTCCAGCTAGCTACACTTAACAAACTGCTTAAACTCGTCGGGCTGGAAATCAGGAACGCTCATTCTCAGAATGCAAACACTGGGGCCCCGTTTTGTTTATCTTGGAGTGTAGGCCTATCTTTTGATGCCATTTGCGGTCTCCCGCATCGCACCGGAGCAAATCAGCTTGAGGAGAAAGCGCTGTGTTTGAAGCATTTTCGTTACTGCTAGAGAACTGGATGTGAACCAGTACTTCAGTAGTTGGGAACTCCAATAGAAAGCTGCTCCAAACATTGGGCGAAAGCGGGGGCTTCAGATGGAACACTTTTCCTCGAACGACAGACGGATGTTTATTGCACTTAACAGAGCTGGCAGTTTGGACTGCGAGGTTCCTGTTTGCAACTATTTGTAGTTCTGCAGAGTAAACAGCAGGGTACCGTTTACAGGCTGAACGACAGTGTGCTTCTGCACCGGGGCCCCTAGCCGTTACCGACAGCTCCTGCCTGAACAGGGCAGCGGGGGCCTATAAAAGCCCCAACCTGGGGTAGGATCTATAGATAAAAATTGTGTCTCTGAGACCGTTGTAAGATAATCAGCAAGGGACTCTCGTAAATTGAGCCTTTGTGAACTGTTGTGCTGGGAAGTCCCTGTCAGTCGCAAAGCCGATTAACCACTGGTGTCAGTAGAGGGCCAGGAGCCCGCTTGTAGAACTTTCTGGAATTGGCTCCTTTATACAACAAACCACTTCTCAAGAATGAGGTTAAGTCTACAAAGCAACATAGCCTACAACCGTCTCTGTTTCATTTTTCCAAATGTAATTCTTTGTTTTTTTCGGTCTCCTTTCCACAGATTGGCCCTGGGATTTTGGATGCCCGGGAGGTGTCCCTTGCCCGTCTGCCTGGAGACGTCCCCAACCCCCATCCCGTAGCTGCCTACGGTCGGAAGCCTTGCCGTTGGGTGCCGGAGAAGCACAAGTAAGGTGCTACAGAGAGTGAACGGGTCGCCGCCATCAAAGGCCTCGACTGCCGGAAAGAGAGTTAGATGAAAATATGCCTGGTCTGCCTTTTTAAAACAATCTCTCATGTAAAAATGTGTTGTATCAGAGTCCAGGCCAAGGATGACACAGAATTATTATCTAATATTAGACTGGTATGCGAATTCTGCATCTTTTGAAAGTAATGCTCAAGGGCTAGTTGCGTAGGTAGGTGCCGTTGCTCCGAGGCTGGTACGTAATGGACTCCTGCGGGGTTTTTTTGCTGTATAAGCGGATATGGGCCCAGTTTGCGCCACGTGAATGTTATGCAAACAGGGATTCGGCAGGGGAGGAAGAGGAGGAGGACCCTGCCTCGGCTAGGCTGCCCCCGAGCTTACAGGTGACATCAGCGCCTCTCGGGGAAATGGGGCCTCCCATGTCGTGAATATTAAAGCTCCCCCCAGGTCCATTTTCACCGACTTAATGCGAAACGTGTTTCCATAACGAATTTAACGGCATATGGTTTGAGAGCTCCGAGATGAAGCGAGCTGGTTGTAAGGTGGGGGGGTGGCTTGTTCCTGGAGATCGATATAGCAGAAGCTCTCCTGGGTTATTTTAGGAGCACATAGTGACAGCGTTATTAATGGATCCTATTTAGGAGTCAGATTCTTCCAAGTTTCCCTGAGCACTCTGAGAGGAACAAGCACGGTATGGACCTTCACAGCTTCTGCTGCTTACCGCGGTCTTCTTTATTTTCACAAGATCTAGCCTGGCTTCACACCAAATTCCTGTCAGGCCTAAGGCTTAGGTGAAAACCTCACGAGTGACACTTCAGGCCTCTCCTTCTAAAAACAAGTAGAGGCTCCTAAGCCCTTTTGTAGTCACGTGACCAAACATGCCTGGCAAAGATTTTAGCCTCGGTATGGTGAGAATGTAGAATCGCAGCCTCGCTGGGCCTTGCGATCCAGCGCTGTCAGTCGTGATTGACAGTTCCTGGGGATTTCGGGGGAAAGACTTCAGGGCAGTGAAAGACAGAGCCAAGGTGTAACACTGACAGCCGATTGTGAAAGCATTGCGCTTCCTAATTCTCAAGTCAGAGAGTTCCCAGCGATGACTCATCATTTTAAAGTTCTGTCTCTGGTGGTCATTTGCCTGTATTTCATTAGATTTTGAAGGATGACCCCCACTTTAAGATAACCTCCATGTCACATACCCATTTTAGTGTTGTTTCTGAATGTCTTGATGACTTTATTGTATTTTTGGCATATCCAGGTACCGGTATAGCCTAAAAATGAACAAACCATGTGACGGCTTGCCCAGGTTAGGTAACAGCATGATTTGTGTGAAGTCACATTTCTGTCGATCTGACGATTCTCAAGCGCCCCTCAGTCTTGCCCCAGCTGCATCTGAGACGAGGGAGAAAGCAGGTATTCATCAGCAGATCTCTGAGCCGCGCCCACTTTTCCGTGTGATCCCAGCCCTAGACGGCCCCAGCAAGGAGAGACAGAGAGAGAAATGTCAGGCACGTAATTGGGGTGAGCAGATCCCCAGGAGAGATAAAGAGATGCTTTATTATGCTTCCTGAAGCGTGCGTACCCGGGCGCTGTGCTCTGCCGCTCTCGCATCGCCGTAACCCCCCCTTCCCCCCCCCCCCCCCCCCCCCCCGGCGGCTCCTCCCACCTCAGTGTCTCCTCTCTGTCTAGCGGGTGAGGGGCCAACGCCTTCCCTGAGGGCGAAGGGCAAGAGGTGTCATGCATGTCTTTTTTTCATCCTTCTGTTTTTTGCACACGACTGGGACACAAAGAGCATGTCCGGGACACCCGTCCTGTCAGGTCGTAATTCTGAGCGTGTATTTGCGAAGGGGAGCGGACAGGCCGGAGTGATGCATAAAAACACCAACGGTGTAAAAGTAACTTCAAGTCAAGTTTGGGACTGGCCCAAAAACTTCTGGAACAGTGTGTGACTTTGCTAGTTAGGCCTCTGTGTTTGTGATTGCAGGGTTGCTGGTTCAAATGTCATAGTTTCAACACTGTGAGGCCCATAATTAAAAAAAAGTGCTAGATAAGTAGCTGATCCTGCACTCTGCCCTCATCTGTATGTGTCAACAAAGAGTAAGATGGGTTATTAATGTCAATCAGAATTTAATTCAATGAAAACAAAGTGACCAACTGGAAGAAGGGTAGATAGAACAAGGTGATCCTACCTATTATGTCTTTTGAAGCCTCATACTGCTTATCAAAAAGTATGTCACTGTTAAGGACAAATGGCATGGATAAGAACTTAAGGCCGTAAGAATTTCAGCTTAATAGAAAAAATAAATTCCTCCTGGAATCGGCCATCTTTTTCATTGCTTAGAAAAACAAGAATAAATGACACCCTCCCCCTCCAAAACATCCTCTGGCTCTTGTAATCCACTTAAATTGCAATTTAAGAATAAGCTGGTCCATATAAACAATTAAGCTAATCATAGGCAGGGCCTGTCTGGCTATAATGTGATCTGGAAATGCCCTTTGGCTTGAGAGGGAGTTATTTTGGGCTGGATGGAGGGAGTCGAGTCATTATTAAAGCCACCTCATCACTGGGCCATGCTGTCTTGCTGTACACTCCAATTTAACAAGCTTATCTAGACAAAAACTGAAGAGAAAATAAGTACCCCCCCCCCCCATTTCCCCCCATAACCACTGCCTGGTGGTTGGCATTTTCCAAAGCTATCATTTCCTCTTCTTCACCCTAACTTCCCCCTTCCAGAAAAAAATGTTCTGAAAAACTGCCAGTGATTTATGTAAATGTATAATTCAGTTCTATTTTTCAGTACCTAGGAGCCAGAGTGCAGGCGTTACATCTGTTTACTATCACGCAAGATGGTCCACACCGGGAGGATTGCTCTCGATCACATGATCGTGCTGCGTCTGAACACGGCAACGAACCAACAAAGCTTCTCAGCCCTCAAGCAGCCGAACTGAGTGGCTTGTGTTCTCTGGGAGGTCGAAGCCCCCAAAACGATTTGATGTTTGATTTAATATTGAGATTTTGCTTTATAATTTGTAGATGTTTCTTAAAACTTTAAAAAGCAAATGCGAACAATCCATTGAAGATTCTGATGTGTCTTTTTGCTGTTGTGTTTCGATCATACGGGGGTAAAATGGAATAGCACAATGAGCCATGGATAAAGGAGCAGGTAGAAGAATGGAAAAGAAGAAATTAAGAGAAAAACGGAAATTGAAAAAGAAAGGAAGAGACATAGACAACTGAGACAATAGGACAACCTGTCCAGCACAGGCATATAATCACGGCAGCCGCCTGCCTGGCTGTGATTGGGTGAGGGAAGGTTTGCTGGGGTCCTTCCAAATGAAGAGCTAGTTAAAGGGGTCACATCAGGATGGGTGCTGCTCTTGGTAGGCAGAGGGCCTGCTCATCCCTGATGGAGAAAATCCAGATCGGTCTAGTTTCAGGTGAAGCAGTAGGGCATTTTGAATCCTGTCTAGCAGTGTACAGGGGAGTTAGATAGGCAGTGGTGTCTTAATGGTTGTAATTGAAAGATTGCTGGTTCAAATCCCTGACCAGCCTGGTACCACTGCGATACCCTGGGCAAGGTGCCACCCCCAAGCACTGCTCCCTGGACACTGAATTAGCTGCCCCCTGCTATGTCACATATGGGTAAAATGTTGAGGATACGTCTTGCTGTTGTGCGTCAGCAATGACCACTGATCACTTAATTCTAGATGATGAATTAGCCAACAAACGCAGCCAGTTTCCAGGACCAGGGTTAGTATATCTTTGCTAGGGACTTCGTATTAAAATCACAGACAGAGTCAGGGTGAGAGAGGAAAAGCAGACCGGGCATTTAAAGAATATATCCAGACACTAGCAGGTTAACAATTAATAATCCAGTAAGAAATAATATAATTGACCACCGGAATGAATACTGCTTGCATTATATTTTATTTATTGTACACTTGCTTTTATTTGGGGGTCCTGCTTCCTGGGAATTAAACCGACAACCTACTGATAGCACAGCTAGTCGTTTGCTTGAGTTATCAGTGTTAGTGTTAGTTAGGGGGGTGCATCAGACATGAAAGAGCTGCCCCAGAGAGAGAGAGACACCCCAGGGCAGAT
>JAODJU010000046.1:12548639-12559676 GCA_026776725.1 Gnathonemus echidnorhynchus
CCCCCCCCCCCCCCCCCCCGTGTGTCGCATCTCATGTTAGCAGTTTTAGTGGTTATGCGTCATGCAGTGTCATCCTCACTGATGCCATCATCACTCGCAGAAACGCCTGGCAGACATGTTGTAAACATTATCTGCATTAAGAAAAGCGCATGTTTTATTCATATATAGCGATCGTTAGGGACCATCTTCCTCTCCCAAAAAAAACCCCCCCCCCCCCCCCCCCCCGTTAATACCACCGGTCCGCAGCCGCCTGGCTCCCAATTCCTGTCCACCATCCCTCCTCTGCGCACCCGCTTCTCCTCCTGTCCCTACTCACCCCAGGTCTCTCTTTCCGGGCCGGCAGCTGCATTCGGGAGGCTTGGACCAATGGGGAGGGCGGGGGAGGGTCGTTATGGCTTCAATGTCTAGCCCACCTCTCTCTCCAGCCTCCTCGCCGGCACCCCCTTCCTTACTCTAATGATGCAAGAACTTCAAAACAAGAAGGAGAAGAAAAAAGGAGAGCGAGTGCGGCGGGCGTAAGTGCTGCGTCTGAAGCACCTTGGCTGTGGATGTGTGCCGCGGCGGGAAGGGGGTGATTATCGCCGCTCTTCTTCCGTCCAGGTGGGCCGCACCGGTTCCATTAGGTGCCTGAACACAAATGAATTATTAGCGACGCCGACCGGTGCGAATGAGGGCGAGGCGGCCGCTGGCCGGGCGTCGTCGCCTAACAGCAGAGAGCTAATTAGAGAGGCAAGAAGGCTGTAAAAATAAACCATGGCGATGCTGCGGCTAATGGCCACCGTTAGGGCCTGCAGCTTCCCGTCGCATTATATGCACCGTCAGCAACGGCGCTAAATCGCAGCAGAAGAGGACATGACAAGACTGATATCAGAATAGTTAATACTAAGTTGGGACAAGTCCCCACCTTCCCACTTACCTACACCACTAGCGCAAAATATCAGTCATAGCGAGTGATCATGGGAGACAGCAAATTTTATACGGGCATGCGTCTAAATATCATCATTTGCATAGTATGTGTCTAGACGCGATAATCGCAGGAACCCCCTGGGTCTCTGCTGGATGAACCTTGACTGCGCTTGGATTTTATTGGAGGGAAGCGTAGCTATAAAACTCGAGCTCGCCTGACTCCCGTTTCCGTGCATCATGTCCGCATCATCCGATGAGGACGGGAGCTTGGAAAGCGGTCGGTGGCCAAGGTCGAGCTCAAGCAATGGCTGAAGGACAGTGGGATTGAGACAGGGGGGCCTGATTTCTGGCCCGGCACATCATCCTTGTCCTTGTAAGGGGAGGGGTACCTCTGGGGACCTTCATGCTCTTAAGTCGGCCAAACGTGAAGCTGCCTCCCCATCAGCAAGCTCAGCGGAGTCCTTTCGGGTCATCCGTGTCTGAGGGAGCGCCTCCTGTGACCGGCGGTAGAGCCAGAGCCACCGGAAAGGAGCTGCGGTAGAGAACAGCCGGCAGCGGCGTTTTGTCACGGAATCGAGTGCGAAAAACCCCTGAAGGTTGCATCAGTCCTCCGGTGGAGTGATGGCATGAAATGAACTCGCTTCTCCGATGTGGCGCATCCTCAGCAGCCTAATAAACATGCAGGAAGAGCTTGAAGCAGATGAAAAAGATCCCGACTCATTATTTGGCTAGTTTGCGGCAGTTCTTTCCAGTGCTGCATGCCCTGTCCTCGATACGGTGGGGGGCATTAAAGTTTGATGTCTCTCACTGTTTACCCTGAGAAGACCAGGGAGGCGACGCTACCTTGGTTTCCACGCACAAGCTCGCAGTCGGAAACCTGAGCTTGGCCCCATTCAGAAGGACGGGTTTAGGGAGGGCAAAGAAGGGACCCTGTACCACAGGCGAGGCAGAGTCAGATCGCCAAATGCGATATGTCAGTTGTCCTCATGTCCCAGAGCGGCTCATATACCCTTTCAAACAATGTCAGTCTTGCCAAAAGGGGCAGATTGGCTGGGATGCATTTGATTGGTTCCAGCGTTCAGAGGAGTCTCGGCCATTCTGAGTCTTGCACGGCCATCCGTGTGGCAGCGATGCTAATATTGCCATGGAGTTTTTGTCGAGTGTCCCACACAATGCTGCACATGTGGTCTTTTACTGTATGTTTGCTCGAAAATGGTTTGTGACTTTTAAGGTTCTTTCAGTGTCGAGCTAATGACCACCCAGATTTTCATACCATACCATCAGCAATGGTGTCTCACTGAGACTTTCAGACACTTACGGACTGACCAAACTGCCTGTAAAGCCTCAGGTGCAGTGGGACATGCTGGGTGGGGTCAAGTTCTTCTGTCGTCAGGTCTGCCGGTCTCTCATCCAGCCGTTTCTGGAGATAACAGCCAGATCAGACTCATTTAAAATGATGGGGAGGAAGATGTTTGAAAACGCCATCCAGCATTTGCTGTCTTGCCGTTGATGTTGTCTACTGCTTATTTACGTCATCGTTGGATCCGTTGATATTTCACAATTTCACAGTAACAAGAAACTCAATGTGGGGGGGGGTTGTTTTTTCAGAGCTGCAATCCCATTTGCAGCTGTCCTGCAATTTGTTGAGGTTGACCACAGGTGTTTCCATGATCGTCTTAGAAATTGCCGGAGAGACTGGCCACAGAATCACCTCGTCTGAATGCAACGCGGTGTTTGTAGCTGTCAGAGAGCACAGCATCTGCTCAAACATGCTAATGGCTTAGCTTGGTTGTACATAGACCTCTTTTGCGAAAACAAAAAGCCTCTGTCATTTGAAAGCCGTTTTTTGTGGCTGTTATTTATTTCCCTGCTAGTGTCTTGTCAATAATTAACGCTCGGGGTTAAATACCCCTCTTGGGAAAGTCTACAAAGAAGGCAGATAAGGGAAAGCCAATTTGTCAACAAGCACTGTTTTGTCATAGTGTCTCATTTATTATTTTGTTTTTTTTCCCCTGCATTTGCTCTTATATGCTGTGCTGCGCCCAAGGGTGGGACTGTTTTCCAATACTGAACATCAGACCTGTGCAGTTCAGCACAGCCAGAGAACTCAACCTACAGAACAGCAAACCTTATCATCACCTCATTGGTGTGCTTCTGTGTTTCTTAAGAGTTTGGCAAATAAGAAGAGGTTTGGGATTGTTCGACTATGTATTATGGGATATTTCGGCTTTGTAGGTTACTCCTACTTATGCAGAAGGATGCCCTGCTGCATACTGTAGATGATGAACTCAAAGGAAATAAAGTAGAGAAGGACTTATTCTAGAATCACCTTTGACATCATTTGCTTAATTCCCTAATTGGACACTGGCAGGAACTTTTCTTATGCATCAGCGTAATATACATTATATAAATATTTCATAGAAACTTTCTTACTTCCTTAGGTCAGCACAGTAGACGCATTAAAAATCCTTTCTTGTCTGCGACTGGGATGGATCTTTTTACGCCTCGATCTGGGCTGAAAGCAAAGGAATTTAAGGGTCAGCTTGTTGCTGTGGGGGCGATCTGCCTTCCTAATGAACGATCTGTATCGGGACACTTCAGTGCCGGGGCTTAGTGTATCTGCAGAGGCCCCTTTGAAGACGCTTCCTTCATGAGTCTGTGGCCGGGGCTCTTCGGCGAGCTTCATTCATCCGCCACGAGGAAGGTGTTTGAGGGCCATTAAGATTCTGCTGCTCGATCCTCTTAGAGCAAGGCGGCGAAGAGACGGACGTGGGAAACGGGCCGGCTAACGATTGACCTAGAGCCAAGAAGATAAGACCGTAGAGGGAAACCGGAGAGCTTCCAGCAGGGGAAGTACTTTAGCTAGCTGGATCTGTGCAGAGGCTCGCCCGCTTTCACCTCGCTCAGCAACTCCGCCGCTCGCTTTCTGTCTCGTCAGCGGGTGCCCGCACCCCAGCACCGAAGCTCTAATTGACTTTTCTGCCACATGCTCTGTAATTGAGTTTTAATCACCGTTTTACATCATGTTTTGATATTCAAATTAGCCATGTCAGCTGAGAAAATGGCTCTTTTTCTCCCCGTGTGCCCCCCCTACCCCCCCTCCCAGAGCTGCCGCATAGGCGTGCTGGCATTAATTGCATGTTTCGTATCAATGTTTATTTTTCGAGAACAAGGTACCAATAGGACTTTTGGAACGAATATTGAGATGAGCGGGCTGATATTTATCTTGTGGATGGCAGCCGTGTGCTCGATATAACAACATAATAAGGCCCACCTACATCACAGCTCCAGAAGGATTTTTTTTATAGAGCTTTTGTTTAATATATTTCAGATTATAGGTTTGGGGATTTGTGGGTGGCTAGATCCTGGTCAGCGTTTAATCATACGAGATATATGGTCCTTGAGAATTCAGACGAAGCTTTCTTGTGTGAAGCCTTCTGACACATTAAAGGTCTTCCTGAGGACTGCTGGCCAGATGGCATTAGAGATCTACAAAATGGCCTCAGCACAGTAATTCAAGGTCAGATAGCCACCTTCTCTTATAGGAGAGACTTTCCAAGTTTGTCTCTAAAGCAGCCATTCTGTAGGCGAACAGCTGCTTGACACCATTGGGACGAGTGCAGGTGATATCGCTAGTATCAGTGGACAATGATTTTAAAAAATGATTTACATTTTATTTATATCGCAGATGCTTTTCTCCAAAGTGACATACAGTCCTGACATACACTTCCTCAGGGACTCAACAGTGACATCAGTCTGTCGATTGTGGGATTTGAACCGGTGACCTTCTGACTACAGACACAGCATACTAACCCTCACACCTTCCCCTTGATTTCCTTTTGTTTTTGCCTTTTTTTGTTTGTTTTCGTCTGCAAGGGTATCCCATCCAATCACAGCTTGTCGTAAATGTAACATGGGGCCAATCACGTTGCTGCCAGGCACTGAGACCGGACAGATGGCCGTGTGACCTGTGCTCTTTATTCTGTGGTCATTGGACATGACAGAGCAATGGTACCCAGGGGTCACCCTTCATGCTGACTGTGGGCCAACGCAAGAGGAAAGACAAACTGCTTGCAAAAAACTCAGCCATTGATTGGGTTGAGCTGTTGTCGTACTCTATCGGTGGGGGAGGTTCAAAGCAACACCCCCCCAGACATTAAAGCACCTGGGAGTTTTACTTATACAAAAATGTTCTTAGGGCAGAAGGATAGATGATTGGTTCAGAGAGATAACCAGTAAGATTGTAGAGAAGGTGGGTTAAAACAACTAGAGGAGGAGGGACCAACCAATCAGATGTCTTGGTCCCGCCTCCTCTAGTTGCTTGTACCTGCCTCCTCTATAATCTCATTGGTTATCATTTTTGCTTCTGCCCTAAGAACATTTTTAGGCGCCAGACCCGCTCCTCGACCCCAACCCTGAAAATAGATTGCAAGATGGATGGAAGGAGGGGCCGACAGCCAAGTGTGTGGACCCTGATTGGACCCCAGGTCATGTACCTCCAAGGCCACACGAGGCAGCGGTGGGAATAAGCTCCTTATATTTCTTTTTATATCCTACTACTAAAATGGTCCCATAAACGGGATGATTGTGAACCAGGGTCGTTTCCACTGGCTGCGGACTCTCTCTTTACGACTTGCATTATGGCCGCCGCATGGTGCTAACATCCCCTCGCGGCTGACGCAGCGACGCAGCATGCATGCCCTGCAGGTCCAGAGGGTGGCCTTCGCTTGATCTCTGACCGTGCTCCGCTTCCCTCCCCGGACAGATATATTTTCCATGTGATTGAAACGTGGCCTCATGTCTCTTAGCATTTCACCAATTCTTGAAACGTTGGCAAAAACATGTCCCACTAAGAAAAGTGCTCATTCTGTTGGAAATTAATAACATTTTCATGAATAAGAAGAATCAAGGTTATAATTAGGGGGTCCTTTGCACATATGTTGCACAAGGTTCTTTTATAGGCTTATTTTTTATTTTTATTAATTTAATGTTTATATGCTGGCCCATTGCCTACAAAGTCAGTTGTCCTCAGATAGGGGATAATCATTTCAACTTGATTAAAAGTAATAAGTAATAAGTGAATTGAATACAATCTTTACCACATGAAAGAGTACATTGTAATATGTATTAAAAACTACAAACAGTGAGTTTTAAACAATATTTACTATTACTTTGTGGTTGCTCAAAATGTGTCCCACATATTCGTCACCACCGTCAGATATTCATAAAAAGCAATAAAATCAGGCAACTACAAGGTCAACTACATTCCTGAGGACCCCATTTTCAAACCTTCAACTCTACTGTATGCTTCAAGATCACTCAAGCTCCTGTAAGTTTGCTATTTTCTCTTAAACGTGTTCATATTTTTGGACACTGCCCCTGTCACAACCATAACATGTCAAAACTGTCTCTTCTGTAAAAAAATATTAGATTAGATTATGACATAAATGTATACTTTTTACGAAGAAGTCTGAAGTAACTAGCAACAGAGGGGAAACAAAATGGTTAATGTGAACAACTCATGCATATCATGTGAAAGAGCAGGTTTTTGTCACCACCGTCAGACGTCACCACCGTCAAATTTTCTGTCTGACGGTGGTGACAAAAACCTCCAAATGGTCCTCAACGGAGGCTAGAATATAATTGTTGATCACAATAAATACCAATATGACCTGCGATGTTTCATTAACCTCTTTTGTATTTTTTATAGATGTAATTCCCCCTATATTTCTTCCATGTCGTCCAACCTTAGGTGTGCATTCCCTCTCTCTCTCAATTCACTATTATGCCATGTTCATTTAGTTTACGTCATCCAACATTCACCACATTTCCCCCAATCCCCCCCCCCAATCATTACACTCAACTTTGACTTTACGTATTTTAGGAAGTTATGGCTAGGCAGCAGCTATCAGTGGAGGAGAGGAGGAGAAGAAACAGGGAATATCAGAGGAAGCGGAGAGAGAAAATACACAGTGAGGCAGAGTTACAGGAGGAATACCTCAGAATGGAAAGGAAAATGGAAGAAGAGGGTGGAGGAAGGGAAGATAAAAAATATCAATGACTTGAATGGAAGGGAAAAGAGAAGTCAGAGAAAGGCTTGGAAACGTAGACAACAAATATCAAGAGAAATAAATACATATTAGACCAAATAAATAAAAAATAAATAGCATTTTATTGTCTGATGGTGTTGACGAAAATTGCCTATTTTATGAAAAAAATAGATACATAAAAAATACAAAAATACATATGAAATGAGAAGGTTGCACCGGTACACTGCTGAACAGCCAAGACCTTGGTCTATAATGATATACCTTCAGATTTTGTAATTTAAGTAACTTTTTATTTTCAGAAGTAAAACCTGTTTTATCCAAATTCCCAAGAATCAGTGATTTGCGCCTCACGCTCTAGAAGTGCAGCAGCGACGTTCCAGTCAAATCAGGCCTCGTGATTTACTCTGGCAAGAGCCCATTAAGATGATCAATGTGGACGAACAGACTGAAAGCTCAGTTGTGTACCGTTAACGACCTCCGCAGACCTAAGAGACCTCGCCTCAGACCCATTCATCAACTGCTCTGGGGCTTCTGGAAAACACAAGACCTAAATCTGGGTAGTCTGCACACCAGAGACCATCCGCTTTTTTTTGTCATCATTTTTTTTATTTGTTTTTTGTTACCTGATTGGTTAATTCATCTGCTGTTTATTTGGCCGGGGTGATTTCTGTATCCTCGTGACCATGGCACCAAGAGGGCAAGTGCAGTCCAAGGGACAGAGACATTTGCTACCGTCAGGAGAAAAGTCACAGAGATTATTTTCTTCCTTCCTCTAAAAACACTTGTGTCTGCACGCCCAAGTCGAATCGCTCACAGCTCAGCTGTGCCTGAATCTCACTCCTATGTATGTTATAAAGGCTGTGTGAAATGAAAATATATTCGCAAGGCAGAAACGTGAGCAGGAAAGACAAGGAGAGGCAACGGAAAATGACAACATACAAGTTCCGCTCAAGCTTCTCACTTGCTGAGGTACTTTTTTATTCATGAACCTACTCACAAGCTTAGAAATAAACCAAACCTTAAATAGAAAATAAACGTTACTTAAGAAATACAAATTAAAATATAATTGCAACTCGCTTTCATATTTCCCCCGGTAAATCTGTACCATCTTTATTTCAGTGTAATAATCTGAAGCTCGCGAGTGAAGCATTTTACGACAGAAATGTGTGGTCTATGTTAATGTGTGTGACAAATAAAACTTGAAACTCTGCTCATGCACTAAGGCTTGTGGGTCTTTATTAATTATGGCTCTAGAATAATCCAGAGCAGTAATATATCTAGTGGAGTATTCTGGGCTGCTTTTACAGCCTTGGTTTTAGTTAAAGTTGCAAGGATGGACCTTTTCTGTGTTTTCTTGGGGGGGGGATACACTCGTTTCTGTATTCTAATGTTTCCCCATTGTGATGTTTGTCTTTGTGCGACAACAGATTGACGCATAACCCCCCTGTTCTCTCAAACATGCCCTGCTTGAGTGTACAGTGCTTCTCTGCTCTTTCCTTTCCTGCTTTTATCCTTTTTTTTTGGTTTTCCTTTTGCCGTATGTCCCTGGAAGGGGAATTCCCCGAATAAAACTCCGCTTCGCTTCCGAATTCCCTGCACCACGCAGTTCTGTCCGCTGAGGCCACCCAGATTTTCCCGCGGGGAGTAACTGGATCCCAGGCAGGTGTTGAAGTCTGGCCCAGTTGCTGGGTCCACACTTTTCTGTGTCCGAATTTGGAGCTTGTGATTCAGGGTAGCAAGGGCTAGACAAAGCATGTTCAATTCCCAGTTGCTCCAAGACCCTTTTGAAAAGATGAAGTAAAATTAGTTCCTTGATCTGATTGAATTATTTTCGGTCTCCCTATTCTTCATCTACTTCTTTTTCATCTTCAATGTTGCTGCCAAACAGAATTCACTTAAGAAATGTGAGGTGGGCAGGTACATTCACTCAGATGCTATACCCGTGGCTGATGTTGTCACCACCCTGTATGTAATTCCATACTTGCCCTCTGTCCCATGAGCTGCCTGCTGAACATCAGACCACTTGATAAAATCTGGGAATGGTCTAATAGACGCATGACGCGTTTCATTGCATCTGAATTTGAAGGTACAGCCCCATAGTGAGCAACCTGTGGAGAACTTCCTCTCGGGCAGTTGGACAGCCAGCCACAAAGGGTCCTCCAGCCCAGTCACGTTATTGGGACTCTGTTACAGAGGAAAGTGGGACAGGTCAGAGACCCTCCGGGTCTGGCCCAGTCTCTGTTTCCTTCCTGAGATGTTCAGTACATAATTATCATGGTACTAACGCAGAGATGTCAGCGCTCTCGCCTTCTCTCACACGGAAGCACGTTTGACAGGCCACAGATCCAGCAGGGCATCTTCAAGTGGACTTCAAACGGGATTATCGTGGCGGAAACGGGCTGCAGCGCAGCCGCCCCCGTGACCCTCCCCTCAAGTGCTCATCCCTGCTGTCGCGAATTAATTTAACTTGAAGGCGCATCTGTTTACTTGTCAGTTATGATGCAGAGCAAGGTCATGGATGGAGGGCCACGCCCGCTGGGGGATGGGGAGGGGGGGGTGCCACACACATTCGCAGATGGAGCCGTTGGGTTTCAGGAAGCACTGAAGTCACTCTTCTTTTGGAACCTGCTTGCTCACCACCCTGGAAACCTTTGTTGGAGGAGCTAAACATCACATAATGATTTCAGGTGTCCCTGCCCCCCTCCCTCCTGGATAACCGGTTGGATGGATGGATTCCAGGTGTAAATTGGGTGTGAAATAGGTTCTCATCCTGTATCACCTCATAAACCTTCGAGGTGTCGAAACTGTTAATATTTTTTAAGGAGGAAGATGAATGTCTGCAAGAGAAACAAAGTCATTCGGCAAACCGGATAGAATCCGTATCGGATAACGGCCGCGGCTTCCCAGCGCAGCCCGGGAAAAGCTGGGATTACGGCAGTGCAGGGAGCGGCTTTCTGGAGGGATGCTGGGATTGTGCCTGGAGGTTTGAAAGTCTCACGGCTATCCCATAAGCCCAGCTGGCCTCAAGACGACCGATAATCCCTGATGCCGGGAGACACGGGCGTGAATAGGGAGGCGTTAGGTGAAGAGAAAATACGTAAAGAAGAGGAAGGGAATATTACAGCTTCTGTTTATGGCAGCTAATCATATATTATTCCCGGAAAGGAGTTATACAGACATGCGAGCACAGAACAGGTCATAACTACTTAATGAGATTGTTCAGGGATGTTGGCAGTAGTGCCTTGCAGGGTGTCGTGTGCCGTCGGAATAGAGAGATCAGTGGTTGGAGATGGAACAGCCCCAGGCAGAAAGTTCAGTGTGCGGCCCGGAGGAAAACTGCGACTGGGTAACAGAGAGGCGTGAAGTCGTCAGCCACACTCCCATGGGAGGGGAGGGGGGCAAGCCAAGGAGTGGAGCCAGCCAATCAGGGGACGGTGAGGTGATCGGTGAAAGCCCTGTTGTGATTTGCTGTGATTGATTGAATTCCGTCAATGTGTATATATAAAGAATTAGGGATCTAATTCCCATATAATTCAGGGTGGCATGACGGTACCGTCGCCTCACACCTCCAGAACCTGCATTCAAGCCAGGGTTCCATGTGTCTGAAGCATGCATGTTCTCCCGTGTCATCGAGGGGTTTCCTCTGGGTTCTCTGGTTTCCCTCCACAATCCAAAAACATGCTGAGGCTGACTGGAGTTACCAGATTGCCTGTAGGTGTGAGTGGTGTGTGAGTGTGCCCTGCGATGGGTTGGCACCCCAGCCGGACTCCTGTGACCCCAAATGGGATTAGTGGTTTCGGAAAATGGATGGATGGATTCCCGTATGAATCAGCTCTCGAGTTTTGCCATTACTTTCACTCTTTTGGAGTCCAGTTAAACTGAATTTCTCAGTATGTGTGCATGCATTTATAGAACAGTATAGATCTGCCCTATAATAGTTTGCATCGTTAAACAGAGCGCCCCCTTCTGGCGATGCTCATTTATTGGCAGAGAACGTAAATAGGAAACACTTTTTCCAACAAAATGTTTTGCAGCAAATTTTAGTTGTATTGATATTTATTGATCAAGTAGCACAGCAGGA
>JAODJU010000046.1:12559848-12570233 GCA_026776725.1 Gnathonemus echidnorhynchus
GGGGGGGGGGGGGGGGGGGGGGGGGGGGGGGGGGGGGGGGGGGGGGGGGGGAAAAAGAATAATGGATAACCAGGCCTCCGAGTGTGTGTCTGCTCTGTATATGTTGGGGGTGGCAGCGGTGAGCACTGGGTGTGTGTGTGTGTGTGTGTGGGTGCGTGTTTTTTCACACTGCTGAATGTACAGTATTACTGATATTATTTTTCCGTGCCCAAACCACAGAACTGATTACTCCATGAAAATACAGCGCGAAGGTCGGTAAACAAGGCCTCGCTTATTCCACAGCGTGATGAAAGGAAATGGTTTTCTCTGTCCCTCCAGTCACGTCGTATGTGTGGCCCCTGTGCTCCCCCCCCCAATCCTGTCTCTTTTCCAGCTCTCCCCTGTCCCTGGGCTGCGTGACAGCCTGTGTGTCCTCAGCTAGGTTAGGAAAACGTTGGAAGTCGTGTGCAAAAAAGCACGCCAGTTATTGTTTTAATCGCTTATATTTATTCCTTGTGAGGTGTAAATAGGAGGATGACTATCCCGTTGGCGCCGAAGTAGAGAACGGCTGCCCACAGGGGGCGCCTCTCGGGTTCTGAGCCACGGATCCAGCCTGGAGACGCCACAGCATGACATGGCGACACCATGGCAACGCTATGGTAACATCGGAGGCAGGAGCACCAACGCCAAATCTCCTAAGAGACTGTGGTCCATCGTCTCGGGCGGAGGGCTCCCTGCCACGGTCGTACATCTGCGATAGGATTTAAATGAGGACGGCAATGAGGCTGCGAGGTTTGCGTCTCGCTGGTTCCATCAGGCTAGCGGACCTCCGGCCAGGTGCCCTGGCATGACCCCGAGCGGAGCGGGCAGCCAATGGGGAGCTTTTAATCCGGCTAAACTCCGCCCTCGGCCATCTGCTCCGGTGTTGACGGCACTACATCGGGACCGCCCGCAAGCAGAGGCGGGGGCCAAGGGCCCGGGCAACAAGATTCAGGGCAGTGGAGGGGGGGGGGGGGCGCTGCGGCACCTTTCAGGCAGGTCCAGCTGGGGGCCCGGGGGAAGCTTCTCTCCTCGCTGGCAGATGTACTCATGTCGCGTCCAGTGAGACTTTCGACACCTTCTACTTAATTCGGGAAATGAGAGCATATAAAGTTCTCTAATCAGAGTCTGTGGCTGCTGAACACAGGGGCGGGGGCAGGGGGAGATAATGAGTGGGCGCCCCCTACTGAAAACAGGCAGAAATGTTCCAGGTTCCGGGATTCGCCAGCGCCTGGCGGTTCACCGAGCCCCGCACTGCGGTGAGGGAGCTGTCACCGGGGCGAGTGTGGGAAGCCAATTGCTCCCAATGGCCGTGTGCCGGGTGTGTGATGTGCACCACTCGAACCCGATGCCACATCCCGTCGGGAGGAACGGGGCTGCCCCTCCCACTTGGCCATCCCTGTTTGCGCAGCTGCTCTGAGTCAGCAGGCAGACAAAAGCAAACGATAAAAAAGCAGAGCTAATCCAGCAGCACAGCCGCTATGCGGACAGAGCGTCCAGCGGAGTCCTCTCCCCCTCCGGTGGCTGCGGAGCGCTAACTGTCGCTTTAGCCATGGAGGAGGGGGCAGGAAGCTTCTGGAACAGCGTTTGTTCAGACTTGGGGCGACTGAGATGCGGAGCCCGTGGCAGATGGGCTGGTGCATGATGGCGGACGCTGACACTCCAGTGTGAGAAGAATACTGCCAGTGTGCTGAACAGGATTCAGTTCAGGAAAATACCCCCGTTATGTTGGACTGGACAGCAAAGGGAGAGTGATTCAGAGCAAAGGCATATTAGATGAAGCTTTATTTGCAGAACTACAGGTATATTGGAACGCATATCCCATCATGCTCTGCTCTGAGACAGACACACATATATACAGGTGACAGTGAAGCTTGCTCATCGATCCAGCACTCCTGTGTCATGTCCCCCCTGGCTTTTCGTTCCAGGGAGCACATGGATTTTACAGGGTGATTTTATTAGGGATATTACGGGCAAGCAAATCAAGGAGCAAAACTTAAAAGAGCAACTCTGAAACGCCATGAGAACCACAGGCTCTCTTTTTTTCTAATTGTCTTCCTGTTTAAGAAACCCGTAATTACAGGTGTGTAGATCGCCCCCATAACATCGACGCCCTCCCCATGCTTACGCAGTGGAAAGGTAAGGGCGTGACGCACTGTCTGTGAAAGAGAAACTGCTGCTGTGGTATTTCGGTCGGCCACATTCTTTAACGGAAATCAACAGCGTCCTCGTACTGCCTAGTCAGGCGCAGGAATGCGGCAGTGCAGGACGGCCGGGTCTATTTCTGTGCTGTCAATTTAGCGCGCAGGTCATCAACTGGGAGGTAAAGGTTAATATTCGGATGTTGTCACTTTACCTATGGATTCTGGCAACTCTGCACCTTGAACAAGGACGGAAATTAAAACGTTTCGCTCTGAGCCCGGACAGCTCTAATTAATTGCAACGTTGCATGGAGGCAGGGGAACGGTGACCTCTGATCCATGATGCACCTTCTGAAAACATTCCCTGACTTATTAGCATTCTCCTGCTGTTGGGGTAAACACTCCACAGCCAGCAGTATTTCTGGAACCCCCCGATGCCAGATTTACAGAGGCATGGGTCTGTGAAAATAAGTGGCGCTTTTTATCTCGTGGAGCCAATCGCATATTCAGGAGAGGATTATGGGAAATTTCATCAGTGACTAAGCGGAGAAGTTTTTAGAAAAATACACAGGGTGAAACTTCTTTTGTCCATCGTTTTCCGTGGCTCGGGAGTATTCTGGCGGATTGCTGGGCAGACACTGGAACTGCTGTCGAAAAACACCTGTGCAGACACTTTCGCAAGTGAATGGATAGACATCTCGGATTCCCCTGAAGGAATGAGGGCTTGAGGAATCTCCAGTACGCCGTGTCGCCATCAGCACGCGGGCCTCTGACTCTCAGTCTCGCCCCCCGAGTATCTCTCACTTGTATCTCGACACAAAATAGCTACTTCTAGACGGTGACGAAAGCGGCTCTTTTAGAAAAACGTTGCGTGACTTCCAAGCACGACCATCTGATAAGGAGTCTTAAGGAGCAGGCGATAGCGGCAATTCAGACGTCTGAGCGCCTTTCACTGGGGCGACGTGGCCGCCTTTAATGATGGTTTGTTTTTATCCTGGGTTCTCGGGTACAAAAGGTCGTCCACACCCACCTCAACCGCCCAGCAGTGTTTCGAGTGCCTGTCCTTCACCAAAACCCGCACTCCTCATTTGGCAAGACTCTGCAGGACGGCAGCTGGTGATCCTCAGGCTAAGGGTCAGGAACAAAGCAGATGCTAGAGACAGGGCTTAGAGATACAGTGCGAGCCAGTTTGGGGTTGGCTCGTACCTTAGCAGTGTACCGAAACTCTTTTTTGACTTTCCATTCACCATAATCCTTCATCAGGAAAACGTGATCTGTTTTCAAGAAAGTTCCTGTGGACTTAGTGATTTTTTGGAAATTTAACTGAGGTTCTTCACTGGATTACAGGAAGGATTTAGGATGAGGAGGCCTGACTTAATGTCATTTGCGGTCACATCTCAAAGACAACGAAAAAAAGAGTGAGTTTGAGAAATTTGCTCTTCAGATCATTGCATCACATCCTTCTCCTCTTGTATTTCTGACTGCGTTTATGGTACTGACATTGTTGTCTATGCATTTGTCCCTGTATGCCTGTTAATTTGTAGTAATTTACAAGATTGAACTGGGGGGGCGCTGTCCATTGCAACAAGTTAGGCCTCTATGCTTTTGAACGGAAGGTCGTCGATTCAAATCCCGTGCTTGACGGAGTAGCCGCATCTCCGTTGGACCCTTGATCTAAGTCCTTACTTTCTAAAAATGCTGAAGGGGTACTGGATGGACAGCCAATCCCTGCGCTCAGACCCCACACTTCACCGTCATCTGTGCCTTTAAAAAAGCAGAGCATGATGGGATATGTCAGAACGAACACGTTCCAATGTACCTGTTCACATAGTTGTGCTAACAAAGCTTAGTTTCATTTTTTTGAAGGAGTTCCTCTTCAGAAATCTAAAGGCGCCCTGATGCCAGCAGACTCATCCAATCGCAGCTTCCCATTTCTCGTATTCGTATTAGATCACAGTCTGCATTTGTGCCTTGTTATTTAGCACTTCGAGATGGCCCCCACATCAATAACGCAGTGGGGGTGTTAAATTTTCATTCTGTTCTGTACATCCCAGCACTAACGTTGTTCATGAGAGACCCGCGCTGTCGGAAATTGACCATCCCTCGGCGCTGCAGCGTTGTGAGCTCACGCCTAGCAGAAATGCGTCGGTCGTGTCGCAGTGCTGAGCCGCTGCGTGCTGAAGGCATCGATCATCGCAGTCCCTGTTAATGGCGGAATCAGAAGCGGCTCCAAGTCTGATCTGAGCGCCAGCGGGAGTTTGTTTCACCTTGGAGGAGCAGGCCCTTTTCCGTGGGCGAGCATCTCCGTGCCGTGGCCCACATCACTCTCTGCTGCGCCAAGCTTGCCGTCAATTACACCGTGTTTTTCTGCTGCTTTGTAGCGCCCTTGCGGCAGCTAGTGAGGCATAAAAGGGAAAAAGTCCTTTCGAGATGTGGAGACGGTCCGGTAAAAGGCAGGCGGTATCCTGGGGCCATTCGGCGTGGATTTACGGCCAATAGGCGAGCTACTACATGGTCTGTTTCCTGATCCCTGGGGGTGCCTGTATCTAGCCAGCTTGCCAGTGTTTCAACCTAAAAGCCCCACAATATCTTCTTCTTGGTATCTTTTTGGCTGATGGTGCAGTGCACTAAACCAGACAGCGTCCCTTT
The DNA here is from genome assembly GCA_026776725.1 of Gnathonemus echidnorhynchus. Lineage (NCBI taxonomy): Eukaryota > Metazoa > Chordata > Actinopteri > Osteoglossiformes > Mormyridae > Gnathonemus > Gnathonemus echidnorhynchus. The sequence goes on from JAODJU010000046.1 coordinate 12,564,657, forward strand.
GGAGGAAGGTAATGCCCACACAAACATACAAGTCTTGTGCTTGACGTCTCTTTTTGCGGGGCCTTTTTATAGGGTGCTCAACTCACATTCGCCCCCCTTCCCCACACACACTTGGCACCTCCCAGATTGCACTCAATCTATTGGCTAATTAGTGCCAATACATTAACAAGGACATTCCATCTCGAATGATGCGGGGGAGGAGGCAATAGCGGTCAGTTCTTGCCACAAGCAGCAATACAGTATCGGCGGATGCTTTGATGCTCCAGTGGTTCTTGTGGGAGCCCCTGTTCCAGTCCTGTCTCTCTCTTTAATAAGATGACTTAATATAGCTGCCCTTCACCACATCATGGAGACATGAACCGCTCAACCCAATTGTAGTGAGATGCCTTTTCAATAAAGACATCCAGCGAAATCTAGGTTGCCTGTCTTCACTTGGGTGGCACATGGTCCCAACTGTGGATGCATTATGAACTCCAGGCTAGATCCAGCAGGATAATAATGCTGGTATTTTGCCCCAGGGAGAGGCAGACGTGGTCGCTGAAGAGAATCGGGGTGGGTTGCTGCAGGGAAGCAGTTCATGGCTTATTTTTGGACTTGCGTGGGGACGGTACAGTAGATATCTGTGACCGACGGATGTGACATTCTACCAGATAGACCTTCATGAAGTTCCTCATTTACAACTTCCATCCATCACTCTGTGTTTTCAGTATATTTCAGCATAAACAAAAGAATAGATGAGTATGTATGCATACAGTAACCCCTTCACATTCACAAAGATTACGTTCCCCACGATTAAGATCCCCACAAATGTAAATCGTGAATAATACTCTGCCCCCCTCTGCTCAACCCAGAACAGTCTGCAAGCCTGAACGAAAGTAAAATACCTATTTATTACTAATTTCAAACCAAACAGTACTATACTGTACACTTTGCATGTTAAATTGCCTTGTCAATTCTTATGTAAACATTTTTTATATAATATATAATGCTAAGTTACTACTGTACACACTGGAAGCACTATGTTTTGGACCCATTATCAAAAATGCAAAATTATTGGTACTGAAAAGTTACTGAGAGAAACGCAGGATTCCACAGTCACGTGTGAGTGAGGCTGGTTGCTGGGACAACATGCCCAAGCCAAGACTTTTAAATATTAATGATGTATTATACACTTACACCAACAAATGTTATGTATCACTAATATTTATCCATCCATCCATCCATTTTCCAAGCCGCTTATCCTACTGGGTCGCGGGGTCACTAATATTTATATGCTATATAATTTTATGTGACCCAAATCATTTTCTGTATTGTTTTTGGCTCACGCATCGTGTTCGAGTTTCTGCGATCTTTCAGCAAGCTCCAAAATATTCCTAATTGTTCAAGTGCAACTCATGAATAGCTGAAACTGCAAATGTCAAGTGTGCGAATGTGAAGGGGTTACTGTATATATAAAGCAGTGCTGTCCCTAGGATATTCATTAGCAGGACATAAGAGGGGCATTAGTTCATACAGAGAAGCCAAGGTTATCATTAGCCAATGATATTTTTCGAATTGGTGAGTGACTGGGGAGGGGGCACCCTAGGGACCAATCAGCTTTCAGCTAGGGCCAGTATCCCTGTGTTCCCGCCCCTGTACTTGACCTAAGCTGAACAAGGCTGTCCGCTTAGTCTCCACGTCTCAGATCTCTGCATGTTTATTTGAGGGTGAGGCCGGTGGAAATTACTTTCGAGTTAAAAACTGCACACCGTTCCCATGTGGACGGCGGGAACTAATCACTGGTACCTGCTTGAGCGGCCATGGCAAGATGGAGGGAGACAGGGAACAAAGCTAATGAGAGACAGATAATGGTTTTTCAAAATAGTACCTTGGGCCCAAGTAGGCTGGCTCGGAGCAGAAGCACCCCTTCACACACTCTTTGGTAGGAAGAGGTAGACGGGCCTGAGTTTTCGAAGCACACATAGACTGCAGGCTTTATTCGTGCTTGTTGAGTGGCATAAGCGTCATTTCGGTTCATGTTAGCAGGGCGTGCAATTAAATTGTCGTTAATTAGACATTTCTTATACAGCAGAGGAGGCCTTGCTGCTTCCATGAACATTTGCCAGCAGATCTATCGACGTTCTCTGCTTCGCTTTTGCGGAGTCCGATTGGGAATTTTCCCGTGTAATTAAAAACAGCGAGGTTCTACTTGCAATTGCCTGGTCTTGCTCCGGAGGTCATTGGAGACAGGTGGTGGGAGGTGGCAGGGTGTCTGGGTGGAACGTATAGCCCGGTGCTCTTCGTAGACTGGGGAAGGGCATGTGAAGGTCGCGGAGGGGAAGGTCAGTGCCGGCCTCAGGGAGGAAGGGTAACACGCGACAGCCCTCAGCCTGGCGGGGGGGGTTGGGGTTACCGAGAGGTTCAGAGGAAGGGGGTCATGATGATGATATTTTTGTTTTTTGTTTTTTTGGTGCGAGGCACAGGGGCGTATTGTCTGATCAGACTCCCTGGTCCATGCTACAGCTTGTCTTGGATCCAGCAGCTGGTTGGTAAGGAAGATGTGGCTCTGTGTGTGTTTGCATGTGTACAAGTTTCGCTCTTCTTGTGGAGTCAATTTTTTTTTTTTGTTGTCTGTAACGAAACGGTTAGTTTTTTCCAGCCTCATTCACACTCTTCGAAGAAACTGAATGTATTAGTTCTTGCAGGTTTTTGACTACTATGGAATAAGATTATAATCACCATTAAATCACCATTAAATCAATCTGAAACCTGTGCAAACGTGTGTGTGTGTGTGTGAGACAGAGAGATGGGGTTTCTATGCGTTTGTATGTCAGTAACAATAGATTATTATTATTACACATCTATTTATTTGTATCATTCTGCTTTGTTCCTGGATTGTCCAGTTTAAAAAGCAATAATAGATAGATAAATGATCACTAGATAGGTCAGTTGCAATCCTGTCCCAAGTAAGCCCTGGCCAAAGATTACTTCCGATCACATTAGACTGATTGAAGGGTCTTTGTCGTGCTGGGATGGAACGGCGTGGTGTTCGAGAAACTCGAGGAGGTGGGACCCTGGAGGGGCTTCAGGAGCTCCAAGGCGGATAAAGTGCCGATCTGCCTGCAAGAGGAGAGATTAAGAGTTTGGGGGTGAGAGTGGGGGGTGTAGTGGTAGAGAGGAGACAGAGAATGACTTATTATAATGTGGGCAGCAGGTGTGGTCACATGACTGCCAGCAATGCGGGACTTCATCAGAAACAGCCGGAAGGGAAGTGTTTTCCAGGAGAGGGGATGCGGGCAGGTGGGGTGGGAGCAGATGCAGGGTCTCTAACTTGCAAATAGAGGGCAGTGAGCGACCCCCCCTGCATGCCTGGGGGAGGCGGGCGACACAGATTCCTCGCCGAGAGACGTCGAAAGTTTCTTTACAGAAGTCAGGGCAGCGACTGGCTAATGTGTGCCTTGCTGGGGTGACACTCTGACGAGCGTAGCAGCTCCCCCCGCCCTGGGCCCCCCACCTGCTCTCAGATACACTCTGAAGGTGTAATTATATGTCGGCTGACTGCCCCTAGAACTCGAGGAAGCAGCCCCCATCCCCCCTCCGCCGCATGGCCCGAGATGCAACAGCCTGCTTTCCTGCAGGCAGGGGTGAAGCCCGGAATTTGAGGGGAAACTGCAGCTTTGCTGAAAGCGTTCCTCAAAGTCCAGAGGGTGATGGGTGATCAAGGGTGCCAAGAAGACCCCCCCCCCCACAGAAAGTCACTTAGGGTCCAGGCTCCTGACCTGAAAATCTAAGCTTGGTGCCACACTAGCTAATTAATGCAAAGCAATGCTTTCAGTATCCTAACACAACACTGTCCTTTAATGGCTTGCATTTCAGTGGGGGCGGGGGGCGGAATTTTCCAGAACAAGGGGGCAGAACTTCCCTATAAATCTCCTATACCGTTTCCCTGAATCGCATTAACGGAGCCCTCGCTCTTTGCAAATGGAGTGGGAATCTGATGAGATGTGACATATGGGCGGGGGGGGTAATGAGCTCCTGTTGCAATCCGTCGCTCCCTAAATCACTTTGCTTAAACAGATCAGTGAGCCCCCCCCCCCCCTTTGCCTGTATCACCATTTTTGGACACCTTCTGCTCCCTCCCTTGCTGTTTCAGGAATATGCAAGTTTGGGGCCAGACCTTTGTTGTAGATTAATGCATCATGCGGCAGTAGACAGCACCCGTCGCATGCAGCCCTAATGCACGTTGAATCTGGGCCCGTATCATTATTTCTGGTGTCGGTGCTTCACGAGATAACAAACCAGTCCAGGCAGGAATCGGACTGGGGAGAAAGACATGCGTCTCATTGAGGCTGTGGTTCCCCACACGTTTTCCCCTTACGGTGACATTCTCTCTACCCTGCATTTATATATAAATATACGTTCCCCGCGTGAGACCACCCCTATCCTCCATGAAGTCACTGGGAGTTCTCTCCTGGTCAAAACGGTCAATATTCCCTCCCCAGATTCACTTTACTTTAGACACTCAATGTCAGATACAAGCTAATATCAAATGTCTCCTGTTCCATCCATCCATCATCTGGCTGCTTAGTTCAAGGTCACAGAGGGTCCCTGGAGTCCACACAGGGGGGGTAGGGGGCACATCCTGTACTGGATGCCAGCCCATCACTGGATACTTACTCACTCAGGCAGTGTGGGAAATTTTGAGACAGCAGTTAACTGCATGTCTTTAGACTATGGGACCAATCTCAAGCACATAGAGCAAAGAGTGTGCAAATCCCCCCCCCACACACACAGAGCGGATGTGGATGGAATGCCAGTCCATCACAGGGCACACAGTCGAACACACACAGACCTCCTATTCGCTTAACCAGAAATAATTGGAGTGCAAGGACACCAATCAGTGTCAGCGCCATGGGTGGGGTCAAACCATTTTTTTTTAACATGTGGTGATTTTCCCGGACCAATGCTGATCAGGCGCCAGCTCTAAAACGCAATCACACCCGAGAAGAACATGCAAACTCTCACGTGGGACTGAGCCCACAGCGCCAGAGGTGTGAAGCCACGGTTCTGCTCATTAAGCCTCTCTGCTACCCTCAAGTTTTACTTCAATTTAACTTAAATAAAGATTTGTGACTTTTCCCGAGCGCCAGCTCTCGATGTCCACCGACACGGTTCATCGGGGGACATCCAGGAGTGCGGAATACCCTAGACCTGTTTGTACCCCTGAATAACAAAGTCACTCTTTCTAATTACACGCCTGTTTGAGGAGGAATCCAGCGTCTCCTAAAGCAAACGGCCACGACAGTGAGGAAGATTGAGAGGAGCTGCCCTTTGACGCAACTCTCACATTCCAGCGCAGTGCTTGCGGGTCCCACGCAGACGCAGACAAAGCCGCATTTCTCCGCATCTCGCACGCACACGCATGCACTCACGCAGCAGTCTCATACTCCTAGTGGTGAAAAACAAAAACTATGACCTATCCAAGATTAAATTGCACATCGTATATCCTCCTGAGACCCACGGGAAAAAGTGTCTTTCAATTGTAGGTTATTTGTTTTTGGAGGAAATAAGACATCTTACAATTTAGATTTTTTCAAA